>JAODAL010003772.1:0-167493 GCA_025379985.1 Phyllomedusa bahiana
TTTGCAAAATTTTAATTTTTTTGATCAGCGAACCTTAAAAGTTTTTTCTGACCACATTGATGAGCTTTAAACATATCAGCAAAGGTAAATAAAGACTATTACCAAATACATTGCTGTTCTGATTTTGCTTCATTTCAGAGCCAGAACTGTTCTTTTCTCCTGCTTGTTTACACAAGCTTCCCCAGGTTACTCACCATCTCTCTTCTCTAGCAGTGTTTGGGATGGTGACTTCACTCCTTGCTGTGTCTTATCAGCAAAAGAGGAGCTTGCTTATCTTTCTTACTAACAAATTTTAACCCATTAAAGCTCTGCAGCCTTGTACCCTTGTGTTAAAACCCCTCTATTACCAATGACCCTCTAAGAGGGTCAGGTAGAAATAGAAGAGCTGAAACATCAGTCACTGCTGGAGTACTGCCCACAGCCTGAACAGGAAGTGGGAACCTGAAGCTGTAGAATCAGCCACAGCCTGAAGCTGTAGAAACGACCACAACCTGAACAGGAAACGGGAACCTGAAGCCGTAGAACCACCCACAGCCTGACCAGGGAGTGGGAGCCAGATGCCGTAAAACTGCCCACAGCCTGAACAGGGAGTGAGAACCTGAAGCTGTAGAATCAGCCACAGCCTGAAGCTGTAGAAATGACCACAACCTGAACAGGAAACGGGAACCTGAAGCTGTAGAACCACCCACAGCCTGACCAGGAAGTGGGAGCCAGTTGCCGTAAAACCGCCCACAGCCTGACCAGGGAGTGGGAGCCAGAAGCCGTAGAACCACCCACTGCCTGACCAGGGAGTGGGAGCCAGATGCCGTAAAACCACCCACTGCCTGACCAGGGAGTGGGAGCCAGAAGCCGTAAAACCGCCCACAGCCTGACCCGGGAGTGGGAACCTGAAGCCGTAGAACCACCCACAGCCTGACCAGGTAGTGGGAGCCAGAAGCCGTTAAAAACCGCCCACGCCTGAAAGGAAGTGGGAGCCAGAAGCCGTTATTAAAAACGCCCACAGCCCTGAAAAAGGAAGTGGGAGCCAGACGCCGTAAAACCGCCCACAGCCTGAACAGGAAGTGGGAGCTAGACGCCGTAAAACCGCCCACAGCCTGAACAGGAAGTGGGAGCCAGACGCCGTAAAACCGCCCACAGCCTGAACAGGTAGTGGGAGCCAGAAGCCGTAAAACCGCCCACGCATCTGACAGGAAGTGGGAGCCAGAAGCCGTATAAAACGCCCACAGCCTGAACAGGAAGTGGGAGCTGACGCCAGTTAAAACGCCACAGCATCTGAACAGGAAGTGGGAGCCAGACGCGTTAAAACCGCCCACAGCTGAACAGGATAGTGGGAGCCAGAAGCGTATATTTTTTTAAAACCGCCCACAGCCTGAACAGGAAGTGGGAGCCAGACGCCGTAAAACCGCCCACAGCCTGAACAGGGAGTGGGAGCCAGACGCCGTAAAACTGCCCACAGCCTTACCAGGGAGTGGCAGCCTGAAGCTGAAAAAAAACCCGCCCACAGCCTTACAGGAAGTGGGAGCCTGAAGCTGGAAAAAAACCCGCCCACAGCCTGAACAGGAAAGTGGGAGCCTGAAGCTGAAAAAAAACCCGCCCACGGCTCTGAACAGGAAGTGGGAGCCTGAAGCTGAAAAAAAAACCCGCCCACAGCCTGAACAGGAAGTGGGAGCATGAAGCTGAAAAAAAACCCGCCCACAGCTTGAACAGGAAGTGGGAGCCTGAAGCTTGAAAAAAAAAACCCGCCCACAGCCTGAACAGGAAGTGGGAGCCTGAAGCTGAAAAAAAAACCACCACAGCCTGAACAGGAAGTGGGGCCTGAAGCTGAAAAAAAAAAAAACCCCCCCACAGCCTGAACAGGAAGTGGGGAGCCATGAAGCTGAAAAAAAACCGCCCACAGCCTGAACAGGAAGTGGGAGCCTGAAGCTGAAAAAAAAAACCGCCCACAGCCTGAACAGGAAGTGGGAGCCTGAAGCTGAAAAAAAAAACCGCCCACAGCCTGAAACAGGAGTGGGAGCCTGAAGCTGAAAAAAAAAACCGCCCACAGCCTGAAACAGGAAGTGGGAGCCTGAAGCTGTTAAAAAAACGCCCACAGCCTGAACAGGAAGTGGGAGCCTGAAGCTGAAAAAAAAAACCGCCCACAGCCTGAACAGGAAGTGGGAGCCTGAAGCCGTAGACCCGTCCCCAGCCTGAACAGGAAGTGGGGGCCTGAACCTGGTTGTGAAGAGCTGGCCGTGTGAAGCCGCCTGTTGAGAAAACCCCTTTAATGTCCATCGTATCCTAAGCTAATGCAGCAAAAACTTTTCATATACAGATAACGTTACATCTAAAAAGTATGTAACTATCTAGAGCACAAATATAATACCTCACCTTCTTGCATCTGCTTCTTTCCACCACTTAGCAGTATGTACATGACAGTGTTGGACAAGTCTTGGAATACGGCCAGCTGTATATTCCAATGCTTTACTTATGATACATTATCCTTATGATATGACTCTGTTGGTGCTATGATACGTGAACACTGTGCGTATTGTTACCTGGACACTCGCATCCTTAGGATGAACTTTCATGGCTTGAAGAGCAGCCAACGCGCCTCCTCCTTCCATGATGACTTTACAGTTCTCCGGTTTACGTAGGGCCAACATGGCGAGGGCAGCGCAGCCCTGATCGCAGATCTGAAGACACAGAACGCGGTTATTACTTCTACTTGAATGGGATGATCATTGGCTTCTGTGCCTCCTAAAAACCCATCTTACGCACGTATCAAGATATATGGTACGGACATATTCATATACTCTTAGTGTTTTTTTATCTAAAAAGCAAAATGATTGTTTATGTATGTATCCTGATGTAAAAAATAATGATAAGAGACGTTCTATTCTGTATCTGCATAAATGGTTTAATAAAAATGATCTGATTTAAAAAAAAAACAAAAAAAAAAAAACATCTCACATGCAAGGTTAGCAATTATAACATACTTCTGCACTGGACGCAAAGTTGTAAAATGAACTGGAGCGTTTTGGATGCTCCGAAAACCACGTCAAAATCAGCCGTGTGAACATATCCTAACGCTGCATCGCACTGAAAGCACACAGTGGTGGTCAATCACCGAGGAAACAAGGGAGCAAGTTGAAGATGCAAAAAAAGGCCTGTATTAGGTTAAGCAAACATATTTTTTAATAAGATGCATTTAGAAAATTGCTTATTTTACAGCAGCACTTCCTGTGATGAGAAAAGCCCTTTAAGTGATGATGTGCCATTCAGAACATCACCCTTTAGGGCATTTTCACACGGTGTATTGCGGCGTGTATATTACGCGCCGCAATATGCCGGGTGTTTTGGAAGCACGCGCTGATCAGTGTGTATTTCCAAAGCATGGGGAGAGGAAGTTCGCCGGCCTCATTGACATGCATTGTTCGCGGCGCGTAATTGCCGCTAACAATTGACATGTCAATTCTCCCCCTGCGTCGGGACGACGCATAATCCATAGCTCTCTATGAGAGCTAAGAATTACTGTAATTGCGGCGCGCATTTTGCCGCGTATAAAGCGCAATACGCGGAAAAATACGCGCCAAAGTAAGCCTTGTGAACATACCCTTACATACAATATAGAAGTGGCAGCCTCCTGACTAGCTTGTATATCCAGTGGGCACGCATGCAGGCCCTTCTATACTGTAGCTCTCCTTCTCGAATTAAACATCACACAGTACAAAGTAGGGCGACACTGCATTCGGGGAGGGCGGATGGCGGCTACACTATAGTAGCGATGGCCTCCTGACCTTAATTACCTACAGGACCTATGTGGTTGTAAGTAGTCCACTGCTTTATCATCACTTATGGGCATAAACATAATACTCTCAATAATGTTAAACGGGTTGTCTTAGTACATTGATCCATCTCACCTCAGTCCTGTTTTCTTGGTTTCATTTTGAATTCAGGGGCGTGTTTACTGGCTTCTACTAGGCTGCAGTAGAAGCCAAGTCTGTAGCTATAGCAACCAGTGCTGGCAGCCTATCAGGAGAGATCAAACAAGTCTGTAGCTATAGCAACCAGCTCTGGCAGCCTATCAGGAGAGATGGGACAGGTCTGTAGCTATAGCAACCAGCGCTGGCAGCCTATCAGGAGAGATCAAACAGGTCTGTAGCTATAGCGACCAGTGCTGGCAGCCTATCAGGAGAGATCAGGGCAGGTCTGTTGAATTAGCTATAGGGCCACAGTTGCTGGCAGCCTATCAGGAGAGATCAAACAGGTCTGTAGCTATAGCAACCAGCGCTGGCAGCCTATCAGGAGAGATCAAACAGGTCTGTAGCTATAGCGACCTGAGGAGCTGATGCAGCCCATACAAGAGGGGATATCTAGGAATAGGTAGGACACTGTTAATTGACACATATTGCAAAGTGACTTGTTTTTGCAAGATCTTTAACATAACAAGCAATTCCGTAGTGAGACCACCCCTTTAAAACACACTGTAAAACACTTAGCAATTTAATATACTGTAGTAAGATTAATTTTTCCACAGTGCAGTATTGCAACTGAAATAACCTGCACCAAAAACACTACAAAATCGCACCGTGTGAAAGCACGAGGAAATGATCAGGAAGGAACACTATGACAAATCTCTTATCCTGAACATTGGCCCCTACAGGGGTTCTCCAATCTCAAACATTTTCAGCATACTGAAAGGATACGCCATAAATGTCTGAGAGGGGCAGGTCCCAATGGTTGTACCCGTACCTAACTCGGGAATGGGCCTCACAAACTGTTCAGAATGGAGAAGTGTCGGCCCGTGTGCGGTTACTCTCCAATCATTTCAATGGGAGTTACGAGTACAGCAAGGGCAGCTACTTCTTCAGTCTGAAAGGGCAGTTTCAGGGGTCAGTTCTTGAGTCAGAAAGTCTCTGCTTAGAATGAGAGCCAGTCTGGATTGCGCCCGACTCTCCATTCTGTTCTATGGGAGTTCATAAGGTTGAAAAAAAACAGACATCCATCAAGTTCAGCCTATTGTGCAGAAGTAATAGCCAACTCATCATTTTAGGGAAAAAAATATTTCCTGACTCAAATCTGGCATCAGAATAAATCCCTGGATCTGCGGCCCTTCTCCAGAATCCCGGTCACTATAAAGCCTCGTTCACACGGCTTATTTTGCTGCGGATTGGCGCCGTACTCCGCGCCGGATTTGCGCTGCAGTACGGCGCCAATCCGTCGGAGTCATTACGGTAATCCACTGCTCTCATAGAGAACAGTGGATTCCGTCGCTCCTCTCCGCTCGGCGAATCCGCCGCAGAGGGAGAAAGTGACATGCACATTATCCAGGCCCCAATACGCGCTGTGATAATGCAAGTCTATGGGGCCGGCGAGCGGCGCCCCCGCCGTGCTCCGGCCCCGTCCCTTATTCACGGTGGATTTGTGAGCCGGATTGCGCTCACAAATCCGTCGGGAATAAGCCGTGTGAACACGGCCAAACTGTTTAATATATTACATCTAGAAATGTCTCCATACCTCCTCCAGAATCCCGGTCACTTTAACTTGTTATATTATTACATCTAGAAATGTCTCCAGACCCTTCTCCAGAATCTCTGTCACTATAACCTGTTCTATTATTACATCTAGAAATGTATCCAGACCCTTTCCAGAATCCCGGTCACTATAACTTGTTATATTATTACATCTAGAAATGTATCCAGACCCCTTCTCCAGAATCCGGTCACTATAACTTTTCTATCATTACATCTAGAAATGTTCCAGACCCTTCTACCAGAATCCTGGTCACTATAACTTGTTATATTATTACATCTAGAAATGTATACAGACCCTTCTCCAGAATCCTGGTCTCTATACCTTGTGATATTATTACATCTAGAAATGTATCCAGACCCGTCTCCAGAATCCTGGTCACTATAACTGGTTATATTATTACATCTAGAAATGTAGCCAGACCCTTCTCCAGAATCCTGGTCACTATAACTTGTTATATTATTACATCTAAAAATGTATCCAGACCCTTTTTGAACTCTGTTAGTGAATTTATCATGAGAAGTTCCTCTGGCACAGAGTTCCACAGTCTCACTGCTCTTACAGTAAAGAATCCCTTTCTATGTAGAAACTTTCTTTCTCCTAGAAGTAGAGGATGCTCCCTTGTTCTAGATACAATCTTCGGTACAGCCACACACAACCCTTCCCATTTACTGAGCACTGCCATAGAGCAGAATGGAGAACACAGTGCTCCCCTGTACTGGGAACTCCCATAGAACAGAATGGAGAACACAGCGCTCCCCTGCACTGGGAACTCCTATAGAACAGAATGGAGAACACAGCGCTCCCCTGTACTGAGAACTGCCATAGAGCAGAATGGAGAACACAGCGCTCCCCTGTACTGAGAACTGCCATAGAGGAGAATGGAGAACACAGCGCTCCCCTGTACTGGGAACTCCCATAGATCAGAATGGAGAACACAGCGCTCCCCTGTACTGGGAACTCCCATAGAACAGAATGGACAGTAGTGTGCAAGCTTGACCTGCTTTCCATTCTGAGGTGTAGCTTTTGGGGGGCTGTTCCGAAGATAGATGCTGGCCCCACCTCTATCGGACTGTGATATCCTATTGATATGCCATAGATGTCTGAGATGGGACAGACCCTTTAGCACTGTAATTAGCAGGTCACAGCGGTATCAGGTATCCTCATGTATCCTACAAGGACACCTCGACAAACACAATACCTGGGCATTGGAGAGGTGTCGCATCATTGCAAGGATAATCAGATCTGTCCCTCCGGAGTTGACAATGGCATCTTTCACGTCGTCGTTCCCCGCGATGGCTCTGATGGCGCTCAGCACCTGCTTTACCAGCTCCTAATAGTAACAGAGATAAAACGTATGATTATCACCTACAGAATATCATGGGCAGGGGTCACTGCATCATATCTATTTAACCCCTTAAATGGGTTTTGCCGAGTGAGTTCCTTACAAATCATGAACGCTGCAGTGGTGAGAGGGAGGGTGTGAGCAGAGAGCGAGGAAGAAGGGAGCGTCTGCAATGTTTACTCAAATAATAACATTACAACCAGTGGATCGTCTGTACAGCAGAAAGCCTCATACACTGCACTTTCTCCCCAGCCCCTTGCAAGCTCATTCATGTTCCCTGTCATCAGATAAGAAGTGCAAACATGCAAGCACGGCCAGATCAGTGTCCTGCTGGTTGTGTCTAATGTAAACTGTCAGGAAACTAAGGGGGACTGAGCAATGCTGTAGCTCTCACAGGCTTCACTTTTGGTAATTCCATATATTTAGAAAAGTGATTAAATACCCATTTTGGAGGATCTCACGTCAACATTACATCGGGGCACAACCCCATTAAGGACCGCACGTTTTTCTTCTCGTCACGTTCATTTCCTCTCTCCCCCCTCCGTGTTCCAAGAGCCATAACCTTATTTTTCCATCTACATAGACAAATGAGGCCTCTAATTTTGCGGGACAAGATGGACTTTCTTGTTTTGTGTATAACTGTTTTTGTATTGAGTGTTTTTTTGAGAACAAAATTACATCATCAGCATTAAAATAAAGATCACTTTTTATTAAGGTTTTTGTGAGGCATTTTGAACAAAATACAGCAATCCTGGTAGCGTTGTATATGTGACATGCTAGCGTTACTTAGCAGGTCACTAGGATTACAGCGATACCCAATTTGTATATATTTTTTTGTTTTACCGTTTTCACGCAATAAAAACACTTTTATTCAAAAAGGAAAACATGTTTTTGCATCGCCATAGCCTGAGAGCCAAAACTTTTTTTATTTTCTGTGTACGGAGATATGTAGGGGCTTGTTTTTTGCGGGATGAGTTGACTTTTTATTGTTATTTTTGGCATCCACATTTGTTTTTGATTTCTCTTAAAGGGGTGTCTCCCCACAGAGTTCCATAGGATGCATGAATGAAATACTCTGTCACTTCCTGGTTCAGACTGACTAATTGCATTAAGCTCCCTTTCTTGTACAGCTCAGTGTCCATTGTGCTTTCAGTTGCTAATTAGACCAGATTGCTTCTCAACTTCTACAGGACTTCTTATCTGATCCTCAAACAAATAGCCCTAATTACAGTTGTTTATTTTACATAAAAATCAAGCTTTTTACTGCCCAGCAGCACTGACACTGCCCCGACCTGTGTGATGACTCACTCACTGCTATCTATAGAACAAACAGCAGGGGGAGAAATTGTTTTAAGGTCAGTTACTGAGGGGAAAATGAAATAGCCAGGGGAGGTCATAAATTCACTTGTATCTCCTAGGGGAAAACAGAGGAACAAAGCAATATATTTGGAAAATGTCTTTATTTTGTGTTCCCTACAATTTTAAAGCTATTCTTTGTACGGGGGACAACCCCTTTAACCCCTTAAGCCGAACGCCTGAAAGTAGTTATTTACCAGAACATTTTTTAGTTTTTGCCTCCTTGCGTTTCAACAGTTTAACTTTTTTTTCTTTTCAATGACGCAGTTGTATGAGGCCGTTTTATTCAAAACAAGTTGTACTTTATGGGGGAATAGTTTAAGTTCCTTATAAATAATTGCAGTATTTTTTTTTTTTTTTTTTTTACCCATTTCACATTTCAAAACTTAGTAACTTGTTAGATTTTTTTCTACAGGTTATTACGGTCGTGTGGATACCAAATATGTGTAGTTTTTTTTGTGCATGTAATTTTGCACATTATTTTTTTTTTAAATTTTATTTTTATTTTATTATATTTTTTTTTTTTTTTTTTTAATATTTAATGGTGTGGGTTTTTTTTTTTTTTTTTTTTTTTTTTTTTTTTTTTTTTTTTTTTTTTATTTTTTTTTCCCCGAAGGGGGGAAAAAAAACTTAGTAATGTTTTAAGCATATTTATATATGCTAAAATTCAAAACTGTGTCAGTTTTTTAACAGGAATAAACTGGACAGTACACAGGGGGTTTACTGGCTTTTTACACAGACAGCTTGGGGCCAGGCTGGGCCCCCCCAGGGTGACTGTTTCACCTTTCCCCCGGGCTCTGTGGGTGACCGGGTTTTTCCGATCACCCGACGGCAGGGAAACCCTTTGTTGCGCTCCCGGTAAAGAAACCGCCGCAACCCAAAAGGGTTAAAGCACCGGGTTCGGAGGTTTTTTTTCCCGCCCCCCGGTGCTCGCAGGAGTTGTTTGGGATGGGGGCCGGGTTTTGGCCCAAGCCCCATCCCAGTGTTTTCCCTGCGGGGGCCCGGGCGCTGAAAACTCCGGGTGTTTTGCAGCGACGTTTTTAAGACGTCGCTGAAAGATGAACGACCTGAAATCCCCGACGTCAAAAAGAGGGTGGGGCGGTAAAAAAGGGTTAAAAAAAATTGTCTTTTGGAAGGTTTGAGTGAAAAAAATACTGCAATTTTTAGTTTTTTTTTTTAAAAAAATTTTTTCACCCTTTCCCAAAACAGTATACTTGAAAAAATTAAATTTTTTACCCCGGGGTCGAAAATTGATTTGGCGATACCCAATTTATATAGTTTTTCTTTTTTTAAAGCGCTTCCGCAGAAAAAAACCAAAATGATTTTATTGTGTAAAAAAAATTTTTAAAGGCCTTTCCCCCGTCTTTTAATAGCCAAATTTTCTTTTCTCCAAATTTTAAGAGAGGTTTTGGGGTTTTTTTTTTTTTGCAGAAAAATTTGACTTTTAAAATTGGTTTTTTTTAAAAAGGTTTATGATCACGTTTTATTCAATTTTTATGGGGCTCTGCTGGATGAACAAAAATCACAATTTTTATATTCCTTTATTTTAATGGCTTTCCCACCGTGGGGGAATTTAAATTTAAAACGGGGACAAAATTTTTTAGGACGGGGGTTTTTATGCACGCAGCAATACCGAAATGTTTAAACTTTTTTTTTTGGTTTTTTTTGGGGGAGGGACTGGCTTTTTGAAAAGGGGAAAAGGCTTCACTTTTTGTAATCACATATTTTTAAAAAAATGATTAAATCCCCAAATTTTGGGGGGATCCCATGTCAACATTACATCGGGGAAAAGAATCGTTTTAAAGGGGGGGGAACCTGTCACTTAGGTTATCCCCCCCCTTCCCTGGGGCGCAAAAAGGGTTTAAAAACCACCAGTCCCCAGACCTGCTGCCCCACACGGGGCCCCCCCTTATTCATAAAAAATGCAGCAGTTTTAGAGCTTTTAAACCCCTCAAATCTTATTAAATTATAGGTGTTACCCCGCCCAAAAAAGGCAAACCCCTGCCCACTGAAAGTTTTTAAAAGGGTTTTTTCCCTTTTTAAAATAAAGGCAGCCCCCAAACTTACATTTTCCCCCTATTTAAAAGGGGAGACTTATGTGGCATGCGGGCACTTGTAGTTCCATTTTCCACGCAGAGAGTAGCGGTGGAACACAAGTTCCGCATGGCCACACAGAAACTTTGAAGTGAAAATAAAGGTGAAATTTTTATTAAAAAGACATTTAAAACAAATATAAAAAAAACCCCTTCCCGCACTATCCAATATTTAAAAAAAATTTTTGTGCGGGAGTTACAGTTAACAAATATATTGTTCCACTTACATACAAATTCAATTTAAGAACAAACCTAAAAGTCCCTAAAAGTTTGAACCCGGGGACTGCCTGAAAATGGGTTTTTATCGGGTTTAAGTGGGGGGGGGGTAGTCAGGTGGGCGGGGTTTGAAAAAAACGAGATTTGGGAAGGGAACTTTTTTGAATAAATTTTTTTGGGCGGGAAAACTGCAGATTTAGCAAAAAATTTACACAAAAACCCACATCTTCCAGAAAAAGGGGACACAGCGCGGGGAAACAGCGGGTCGACCTGGCTTGTGCTGCCCTCAGCCAGGGGGGATAAAAAATGTGACGGGTTTCCCCTTTTTTAAGAAATTGGGTAAATTGTTTGATGACACATTCACTTCATGTTCCTTTGCAGATCCCGGTCTTCTGTATATAAAAAGGCTGGGATTTTATTTTTCCCTTGTAAAAAAGGGTCCTGAAGGGGGGGCGAGTCCCCTCAAAAGCTCCCCATCAAATATATTCCCTTATTTTTTAAAAGTATAGCCCAAACTCTTGTTTTCCCTCTGTTTTTCGGGGGCTTACTTTGGTCCCAACATTTTTAAAAATTATCAATGTTTGCAGTGAGACAACCCGTTTAATGAACTTGTGCACGGATTTTTTTCTGTCTGCCTCTCACCTTTTTTTTTTGTGGGGTTTCATCCTCCATTTTATGTTTTTTGTGTAACTACCCGTTTAAATCATGTTTTAAATTATAATTAATTTTTTTTTTTTTTTAACAGACTTATTTTGGGTGCGCCCTTAAAAGGGGCGGGCTCACCCACAGGGATCGCTGCTTTTTTTAAAGTTAAAGAAACTTCAAAAACAATCATTTGGGAAAATTTTGTGCATTAATTTGTGTCCTACCTATTCCTAGATTTTCCCTTCTTGTAATGGGGTGCATCAGCTCCTCAGGTCGCTATGGGTACAGAAACCCGTTCAATTTTTCATGCTAGGCTGCCAGCAAAATGGTTGGGTAAGCTCCCGACCTGGTTTTATCTCTCCCGATAGGTTGCCAGCGCTGGTTTATAACTACAAAACCTGTTTTTAAACTCTCGGAAACGGCTGCCAGCACTTTGGGCGTATAGCACAGACCCTTTTTTTCTTCCCCCCGATAGGTTGCCAGCGTGGGTTTTATTTGCTACGACCGGGTTTTATCTCTCCTGATAGGCTTTCCGCCCTGGTTGCTATAGCTACAGACCTGTTTTATTCTCCTGATAGGTTTTCCAGCGCTGGTTGCAAAAAGCTACCGAACCCGTTTTGATCTCGTTTATAGGCTGCCAACTGGTTTCACAGCTACAGACCCCGTTTGATCCCCTCCTATCGGGTTTTCCCAAACCTGGTTGCTATAGCTAAGACCCGTTTGATCTCTCCTGATAGGCTGCCAGCATGGTTGCTTAGCTACAGACCTGTTTGAAACTTCCTGAAAAGGGGTGCCCCGCACTGGTTTTTTATAGCTAAGACCTGTTTGAATTTTCTCCTGATAAGGGTTCCCAGCACTTTTTTGTTATAGCTAAAGACCTGTTTGATCTCCTTTTGATAGGCTGCCCGCACTGGTTGTTTATGCTAAAGACCTGTTTGTTTTTTTCCTTAGGCTGCCAGCCCCTGGGTTTTCTATAGCTACAGACCGGCTTCTACTGCAAACCTAGTAGAAACCATTTTAAAAACGCCCCTGAATTCAAAATGAAACCCAAAAAAACAGGACGGGGGTTTAGGAAAGAATTTAAGGGTGAGACAACCCCTTTAACTTTTCTGTTTCAGGTGAAAAACGTGAAAAAAAAAAAATATATAAATTTTGTTCTCACTCGCCTCACTCACTGAAATGCTACCCCCCCCCCTCCATGGGACACTAAAAGGCAGCTATAAACCTGAGTTTTAAAAGG
Organism: Phyllomedusa bahiana; assembly: GCA_025379985.1. Lineage (NCBI taxonomy): Eukaryota > Metazoa > Chordata > Amphibia > Anura > Hylidae > Phyllomedusa > Phyllomedusa bahiana. The sequence continues at coordinate 12,407 of JAODAL010003772.1, forward strand.
GGACTTTAGCAGGGTGGAATCTGATAAGATATATTACAAAGTTTCTTACATTTGCTTGTAAACACTGGCGATCAACACAATTGATGAAAGTTAATTACCTGGTGATCGATGCAGTCAGCTAGCAGGGCCAGCATGAAGTTCAGCCCGCCCAGGTCGACCACATCTTGGCAGAACTCGTTGCGCACGCAGAGCCGAGCGACAGTAGAACACAGCTCACTTAAGACAACGCTGTTATCTGTAAACCCTAGAAGACAAAAATCACAAACTGGTCCCATCAGCCGCACTAACATGTCCTGGCCAAGAGCAGCCAGTGATCTGCTATGCAAGTTCAGATATATGTGACAAGAAGGATCCACACGTCAGACTGGAATATGACTGAGACTTTGCTCCTTAAGGGGAGATAATTAATAGAGAAATTTATTAAAGGGGTCGTCTCACTACAGGGATCGCTGCTTTTTATGTTAAAGATCTTGCAAAAACAAGTCACTTTGCAATATTTGTCCATTAACAGTACTCTACCTATTCTGAGATATCCCCTCTTGTATGGGCTGCATCAACTCCTCAGGTCGCTATAGCTACAGACCTGTTCAATCTCTCCTGATAGGCTGCCAGCACTGGTAGCTATAGCTACAGACCTGTTCCATCTCGCCTGATAGGCTGCCAGCACTGATCGCTATAGCTACAGACCTATTTGATCTCTCCTGATAGGCTGCCAGCACTGATCGCTATAGCTACAGACCTGTACAATCTCTCTTGATAGGCTGCCAGCACTGGTTGCTATAGCTACAGACCTGGCTTCTACTGCAGCCTAGTAGAAGCCAGTAAACACGCCCCTGAATTCAAAGTGAAACCAAGAAAACAGGACTGAGGTGAGATTACTCAATGTAGTTGGACAACCCCTTTAAGTCAATTCTAAATTTTTTGCTACTTTAACCCTTTCTTGAGAGCCGGTCATAATAATATGGCTCTAAGTTTTTTTCTTCCTCGCCTTCCAAGAGTCATAACTTTTTTTTTTTTTTTTCCCCCTACATAGACCTATGAGGGCTTGATTTTGCGGGACAAGATGTACTTTCTAATGGGGTCATTGACCGGACCATAGAATATATTGGGAAACCACACAAAAATTCTAAGCTGGGCAAAATGTGAAAAAAAAAACCCATACTTGCGCCATGTTTGCGGGAGTTTTGTTTTTACGGCGCTCACTGTTCAGTATAAACGATGTGTTATCTGGATTCTGCAGGTTAATACAATTCCGGTGATACCAAATATGTAATGTTCTGTTTCATTATGTTATAGTACCCTCGAAAAAATTCCAACATTTTCTATTTTTTTAATTTGCGTTGCAGCGTCATTTTCTGCAACCAATAACGTGAATGGAAACTGTCTAGGTCTAATACTTTCTTTGTTGCCCATAGCAACCAATCAAAGTGCTCTTTTCATTTCATTTAGTGCCCAGAAAAAAAATAAAGGGGAGCTCTGATTGGTTGCTATGAAATCTGATTGGTTACTATGGGCTCTGATTGGTTGCTATGGGCTCTGATTGGTGGCTATGGGCCCTGACTGGTCGCTATGGGCCCTGACTGGTCGCTATGGGCCCTGACTGGTCGCTATGGGCCCTGACTGGTCGCTATGGGCACTGACTCGTCGCTATGGGCTCTGACTCGTCGCTATGGGCCCTGACTGGTCGCTATGGGCCCTGACTGGTCGCTATGGGCCCTGACTGGTCGCTATGGGCCCTGACTGGTCGCTATGGGCAATAAAGAAAGTCTTAGACCAAGACAGTTTTCACTCATGTCCCCTGTATTGTTTATCCATAGATTTTTTGTGGGCTGAAGAGTACTTTTATTTGGTACTATTTTGGGATAGATGCGCTTTTTTTAAAATCATTGTTTATTCCAAGTTTTAGGGGACGTGAAATGACAAAATAAAAAAAAAGTTATATTTTGATAGATTGGACTTTTTATACTTTAAAAACTCTTTCCTTTTTTTTTTACAAACTGTAATATCGAGTTCCCTTAGGGTACTTGTCTACTAGGGGGCTCGACCCTTCTGCATTACATAAACAAGACTTCCGGCCGTCATGGTAACCGTTTGGCACCCCGAGAGCTTGCCGTGTGGGTACTGATCGGAGTGAGAAACGGGGCAATGTCTCATCACAGCCGCGATCACCATAGTGTCTATAGGGATAGACAGCAGGGAAAGGAGTCGGCTCCATTCCCTACTGTTACTGAAATTGGCAGTCGGCACCCACCTCCTATTTAGCGGGATTGCCTTACTGGCACCAAAAACTGCAAGTTTTAGCTCTGCCCTCGGACAACCCTAAAACTTTATTTTGCCTATTTGTACTTGCACCATTCCCTATTATATTCTATAGGAATTCTGAGTATGGCCGGACACAGCACTCCCCTCTACTGGGAACTTCAATAGAACAGAATGGAGAACACAGCGCTCCCCTGTACTGGAAACTCCCTTAGAATGGAGAACACAGCGCCCCCCTGTACTGAGAACTCCCATAGAACAGAATGGAGAACACAGCGCTCCCCTGTACTGGGAACTCCCATAGAACAGAATGGAGAACACAGCGCTCCCCTGTACTGGGAACTCCCATAGAACCGAATGGAGAACACAGCGCTCCCCCTGTACTGGGAACTCCCACAGAACAGAATGGATAGAACACAGCGCTCCCCTGTACTGGGAACTCCCATAGAGCAGAATGGAGACAACACGGCGCTCCCCTGTACTGGGAACTCCCATAGAGCAGAATGGATAGAACACAGCGCTCTCCTGTACTTGGAACTCCCATAGAACATAATGGAGAGTTTTGCACAGGTATCATGACTGGATCTCCATTTTGAGTCAACACTTTTGTGGGGCCCGTTTCTAAGCTAGGTGCAGATCCCAGGGGTGTCATATCAATATGCCATTGAAGTCTATGGCTTAAACACTCTTTTACTAAAAATATCTATTTGACAAACACCTTTTGCCGCCTCTATCAGTAGTTTTAAGCCGCTGTTCTCCAGCACAATCATCTTGGCGTGGTCGTGAGCGTGTCCAAACGGCACCCGGATGTCGTCGTCAAAGGTCATGATCCTGAGGGCAGAGCAGGCTTCCCGCACCACGTCCGGATCCGTCCCGTGCTGCGCTAGGGCTCGTGTCAGATGGCGCAAGACTCCGGCCTTAACCAGGTCCTGGCGATTCTGTTCGTGCTTTAGGCAAACGTGGCGAACGAGTCGAGTGGCAAATAAAGTCACTTCGGCATCTTTGGGATAATTCTGCAGGGTGTGAATCAGCTGTTCTCGCCCCACACCCTCCAGTAAATCCGGCTGCCCGTCCGTGAGGGCCGACATAGCATAAAGTGCATTCAGCAGAGCCTCTCTGTCGCCCTCACACAGCTTCCATGCCTCCAGGACCACGGGGTAGGCAGACTTCTGTCCGGCCAGGTACCGGTGTGCCATGCCCTGCTTGCACTGATCCCCGAACTGCATGAGAAGCTCAGAGACGCTGCTCGCAGAAGAGGTCTCCACCGCCTTCCTCAAGGACTCCAAAGTCTATCATGAAGAAAAAAGCTGGTTAAAAACCATAATATTACATGCATGTTATGCTCTAAATCCTTTAATAATGGGTTATTTGCAATCTCCCCAACATGCCTTTGAGTGAGGGCCACATGGATGAACCTGTTTAGGTCTAAGGCCTGGTTCACACGGCTTATTGCCGGCGTAATTGCGGGGACGGATTTTGCCCCGCAATTACGTCGGCAGCCGTGCAGCGGCATAGACTGTCATTATCTACGGCGCGTACGCGCTGTAAATAATTCACGTCACTGTCTCCCTGCCTGGCGGATTCACCGAGCGGGTAGGAGAGACGGAATCCATACTTCTCTATGAGAACTGTGGATTACCGTAGTTACTGGGTGCGGATTGGAGCCGTACTGCAGCGCAAATCCGGCGCGCAGTACGGCTCCAATCCGCGCCCAAATAAGCCGTGTGTGCCAGGCCTAAAACTCACTTTTTTGCCCATAAGTTACTATGGGCAAAAGCGTGAGTTTTAGGCCCTGTTCACACGACGGATTTGGCCGCGGGTTTCCGCGGCCAAATCGCGCCTAGTTTATTAACATGGTTTCCTATGGGAAAATGCGTTTAATATTCACACTGCGCGGGTTTGGCCGTGGCTCCGGGGCCAAACCCGCGCTTGTGAAGAACTCTCCTGTCAATTCCTGACAGCGAGTTCTCTGCGCGGCGGCCGCGCAGTGCTGCCGCGGGCATCGCCGCGGGTGGTGCGCGGCTCGCGCCGCGGTTTGCCCCCTGCTATTAATTTGCATGGGGACAAACCCTCGGTGCAAGCCATGCCCCCAAACCACGCCCCTCCCGCGCTGAGACCACGCCCGCGCCGCAAACCCGCGTCGGGAGACTCGAGTTTGCGGCGCGGTTCGACAAAGTTTTGGCCACGGGAACCGCGGCGAAACCCGCGGCCAAAACCGTCGTGTGAACGAGGCCTTAGACCTACAGAGTTTTCATACATGTGGCCCTTAGGGCTTGTCCCCATGGCACCGGTTTGCGGTTTTGCAGACCGTCTGACAAACCGGCCGCAAACTAACACCGGGCTGCTATGCAAAAACCCGTGCAGCGGCTCAAACCGCCGGCCGCCCAAAAAACATTGAACATGTTCATTCTTCCATCCGGTTTTCGTACGGAATATGAACCTATCAATGGGAACGGGGGAGGGCTCATCACAGAGAAAAGCTGTCCCCCGGAGGCCGTGTGGACGGCACTAAAACTAGACAAATACCGGTCGGATAAACCAACCAGCATTTGTCCTCTGCCGTGGGGATGAGCCCTTAGTGTATTGGAAATTATTTACCAATCTCTTGATTTCTTCTTGCGTATAGAATTGGTCTATAATTGCCTTCCATTTTAAAAAAAAAACAAAAACTTTTGGTTTTAGTGACTTTATGTTGCTTGGTGTATTTTTGATCCGCTATAACATAGTTTGGTTTGAGTTATGACCATTTCAATGGAAGGTAAATCCGCTTCGAGCCATTTTGTCAAGACATCATTTAGCTACCAATAACATGGCATGTATCACAGGAGGCATATCCCCTGAGACCTCTTCTCCTGTATTCTCACCCTCTTCTACTTGACCGTGTAACGTCAGGTGAAAGAAGAGATGTCACTTCTTCCCGGCATTTACATGCTGGGGATAATAGAAGTGAATGGGGCCAGCCACCCGCCGCAAGACGCTGTGTGAACATACCCTTAGCACTGAAAAAGAAGTGTCATGTCAATTCTTGAAGTGTGTTTTAGGCGCTTTTTTGGCGCGGTTGTCGCCGTAGTTTTTGGCTATGTTCGCACGGCTTATTGGTGACGTAATTGCGGGGACGGATTTCGCCCTGCAATTACGCTGGCTACTGTGCAGCGGGGGGCCGGCACCCCGCCGGCCCCATAGACACTCATTATTCACGGCGCGTACACGCCGTAAACAATGTGCATGTCCCTCCCCCCCCCCCCCCCCTCGGCGTATTCACCGAGCGGGGAGAAGAGACGGAATCCACAGTTCTCTTAGAGAACTGTGGATTACCGTAATGACTGAGACGGATTGAAGCGCAAATACAGCGCGCAGTACGGCTGGAATCAGTCACAGAATAAGCCGTGTGAACGGCCCCTTTGTCCTGGCTATTAATTTGTATGGGTGAAAACTTGGTCGAAAACCTGATCCAAAACCTCACCCAAAGCCTCACATAGAAACGCCTCTAAAACCTCTTCTGAAGAAACGTGTTTCGCGCGAGGTTTTGGGAGCGGAAACGCTCCGAAAACCTTGTCCAAAAACCACGTCCAAATAAGCCGTGTGAACATGACCTTAGACAGTGTAACCTTAGACCACTCTTACAATACGTCTCATGTATCACAGTGTTCATAAATCTGGCGCAGCTTACAACTGTCTAGTCTAACTTTACACCTCTACTGGTTGGCTTACTTTATGCCACTGGTTGTACCAACATTCTGGCGCCTTGTGTTGTGTACTACACCACACTCCTTTCTGTGAAGCCACACGCTTTTATCGGGGTCATGCTTTGAAGTGTTTAGAAACTGTCTTGCCGTGTAACACATGCAATCCATTACTTTTGGCACAATTTCCTTAATAAATGTGCCCCATTGTATTTCTGGATTATTTAGACCAGTGCAGTTAGGTTGCAGTGTCTCGGTGTTGTATGACCTCAGCAGGTGAAAGCCTTCTTACTCTTAGGTTATGTACACAGTGTTTTTTGGGCTGTATTTTAGTGAGTTTTATGTGCTGGAAATCGGCCCAAAATCAGCCTCAGACAAGCTTCAAATCATTCCTTATTGAATATAATGTAAAATGCGCCTCGTCGTTCACATGAAGTGTATATCACAAGTGTAATTGCAAGCCGTTTTTTGGACGCAATTATGGCCGTAAAAATAAATGACGTCAATTCCTGAAGCGTTTTTTTTTTTTTGCTAGTAAAACCCCATAGGGAACAAGGGGAATAGTTTTTTTTTTCAAAATGCTCTTCAAAATACGCCTTTAATCAGGTGTTCATTTAAGCTGATTTGGAAGCCTATTCGGAAGCGTAAAGATACACTTAAAAAAAAAAAAGGCGTGTGAACATACTCTTAGGGCCCGTTTACACGGCAATGGACAAAGATCGGTCGGTTTATCTGAGCACACGGCCGCGGTAGGGACAGCTTTTGCTCCGCGATGAGCCCTCCCGCTTCCCATTCACTTGAACATATTCCGTCCAAAAGCCGGAAGGAGGAATGTGCATGTTAAATGTCTGTCGGGCGGCCCGCGGGCGGAAAAACCGCCGGGCGGAAAACCATAGGAGCCCGTTGTGCTAGTTTGCGGCCGGTTTTTTAGATGGTCTGCAAAACCGCAAGCCGTCTGAAAAACCGGCCGCAAACCCGTGCTGTGGGGACATGCCCTTAGAGCCCAATCACATATCGTTTTTGGCCCCCTCCAACCCTAACTTTTGAGTCAGTTGCAGAAAACTTATACATTTGCTAAGTAGGGCAAATGCAGTCCATTGAGGAGTACAAATGCCCTATAGAAGTCTATGAACCAGTCACGGACCAGACAATATACATTTTTACAGTATTACAAATGGGGCTGAAAACGAGATGCGATTGGGGCCTTTGTCAGCAAATGCCTGGCAGTGATGTGCCTCTCCCCAATCCTGTAACAATACATACCAGCAAGATCTCATGGTTTGGCGCAGCCTCGTTTTCGTCGCTCCGTGTCCGCACGGCCTTGATTATATTTGTCAAGTCAACGCCTAATGGAACAGAAAGAAGTGGCCAAAAATAATGTCTGAGCTGAGTTTTATCATTATGTCTTTGTCAATGTAGAAAAATACTGCTCTTCTGACACATGTTCTCCATATAACACTGGGGAACAAATAATTTTTTTGTTTACTGGAAATTTTGACCTTATTCTTGGTATCTGAGAGCCGCAGAGTCCAAAAATCCCATCCACTTTGTTCTAGCAGCTCTAGTTTTTGAGATGCTGATTCCATGATTCCCCTTGTTACTCCTTTTTATCAGCTTCAGGACTCCTTCACACTTCTATTTTGCATTGGGCTTTTATGGCACAAAAACTATTTTTTTTTCAAAAATGTTTGTATTGCTATATGCATTATTTTTTTTTTTTTTTTTTAAAAAAACCTTTTAAATGTAATCTATTACATGATATGTCATATAGCAAAACGCTACGAAAGACAACACTCATGCACACGTTTGGCGTTTTTGTGCAGAAAAAGAAAAGCCAATGGGGGTCTGTGAAAAGAAAAATTAAACTACAGCATGATGCTTTTAAAGGGGTTGTCTCGCTACTAAGATCAGCTTTCAACAAGTAGAGACCAGCAGAGGAAGACGTTTTCCAAATACATTGCTTTGTTTACTTTTCTTTGTTGAGGAGATAAATTTGATTTTATCAGCTCTGAGTGCACTCAGGTTTCTCTAGGTTACCGTCCTGCTCTGCCCTGCTGTTTATCTTATATGATAGCAGGGATTACTTCATCACATAGGCCATGGCACAGAACTGCCTGCAGCTTGAGAGCTTGGTTGTTATCTGATCTAACAAAGGGGACTAATTACTTGTGTTTATTTTTGCTCTCTGAAGCTTCTCTGGACTTTAGATAAACATCTCCTGCTCTCATGTAATTAGCAGGCCTTTGAATATCGAATTGATATACTAATCACTCACAGCCTGACCAGGAAGAGACAGGATCGTTGAATGAACGCTGATTTTAGCTCTGTGAAACAGCGTGGTGAGACAACCCTTTAAATAAAAAAAAAAACTGCTACTAACCTAAAAAAAAAAAAACCTAAAAAAAAGCACCTTAAGGGTGCGTTCACACGGAAAAGCCCAAACACCGATCGGATTTTCCGACCACTATTTTGTCTTTTTTTGGCATTCAGGAGGACGGCTTTTGTCCGCGGTTTGTGGATTCAAGCCGTTCCCCTTTGCACTCACACGTTCATGTTCTGCCCGAAAACCGTGTGGAATAACGAACATGTTCTAAGTTTTGGTGTCAAAAACCGTCCGGGGACCGCTGCACGGATTCTCTACTAAAGTCTATGGGGAAGCGTCGCTTGTCGGTTTCCAGACGGTTTCTAAAACCGCAAAATGTCTGAAAAACCCGACCAACAATCCTTGTTGTGAGGACAAACCCTAAGTGCAACAAAATACGGCGAAGAAGAAAGTAAAGTCTGTAGTGTGTTTCATATTTGTCTATCGATTTCACATTTGAGTGCTGCAGTTTTTGCACATTTTAGCGTCTTTTTTCCAAAACTGCAGCGTATGAAAGTGTCCTTACAGCAGATCGTTACCTTGTGACTCAAACTGCTGAATGGCTTCATTTAGAGCTTCTTCAGGTTCCATATCAAACTCTACGACGTTCTCTTGCACGACGGCGTCGAAGGTCTCCTGGGATACCCACTTGCAGGCCATTTTCTAACGACTTTTTCAACTTTTTAACTTTTAATCTGAAATACACAAAAGATGTTACTCAGGATGACTGACAACTTCAGATGCGACAGGCTCCCGGCACACAATATGAACATAGCTGTCTGAAAACAAGGACTAAGAGTAGTCCGAAACGCGTCTGCGTTGCCCGCCTAACCATGTATATAACACCTGTTTGTTACTTCTAATCATAAAGGAGCTGTTTTACTTGAACGCTGGCCCCAACTTGCATATGTTGGGGTGAAAAGTAACCACACACAGCAGACTTTAGGAAATTCTACTGCAAATCTGATATCAGTCAGGTCGGCATCAAATAGCATGAATCCAACAGCATATGCAGTCTGCAAGGGAAAGTATCATCAGAAAATAACCTATTGGTTAACTCATGTTTTTATGTTAAATGTATTTTTAAGTTTTTATTTTATTTCTATATCACTAATATTAAAAAAAAAAAAAAAACTTAAATCCTGCATTTCTCATTTTGGCCACTAGGCCTAATAATCGTCTGACACTTCCTGTTCTGTAGAGATCACTTCTCCGCTGTCTTCTCATCAGCACAGACATAATTACACTGACAGGTGACACCAATGTGTATAGATAACACAGGATCCACCAGCCACAATAGGAGAATGTTCAAAAGCTCCACCTCCCTGCACACTGAACTTTCTTTCCCAGGTCACAGAGCATGCCCAGAACACTCTCCTATAGAAGTCAATGAGTCTGCTCCTGTTCCCAGTCTCCTATGTGTGTGAAGCACAGTAAAGCATCTCTCTTAATGCTGCTAAAAGCAGCTCAGGCAAGATGGCCGCCCCCATAATCATATACAGAAAATATTTAAAAAGAAAAATTTTTACAGAGCCACAGGCAGCTTTAGACTCACACTTCCTGATCAGGCTGTGGGTGGGTCTATAGCAGTATCTAGCATATTAGCTCTCCTATCCCCATTATAATGAGATGACTGCTGAAGATTTAGAAACTGCAGTGCACACGGCTACAGAGCTCTAAGGGTAAGTTCACATGGTGGATGTGAACGCTGAATTTTTTACCTTAAAGGGGTTGCCTCACCATGCAGCTTCACAGAGCCACGGCCAGCTTTAGACTCGCACTTCCTCCCTTGGCGTTTCTTTAGCAGTGACTGACACATAAGCTCTTCTGCTCCTAACTATACCTGTTACACAGACAGAAGTGCAAGAAATGTATAAAGTATAGAACTCTAAAGCTTGCTTAGTTAAATGCCAAGCTTTCAAAGTCCATTACTAGAGATAGGACTCTGCAGGAGGTGACTCATCATGGTCGGAGTGAATAACTGATGGCAGCTCCGAGCAATGAGAGACAAAACAGAGCAGGAAGAAGTGGCGGAGAGGCATGACCGTAATCAAAAACCTGTGTGTTCTAAGAGGAGATAAAATCTTCTTTACCTCCTGACCAAAGAAAAATCAACAAAGCAATGTGTCCCGCTGTCTCCCATAGACTCTATAGTAAGAACGTCCCGCTGTCTCCCATAGACTCTATAGTAAGAACGTCCCGCTGTCTCCCATAGACTCTATAGTAAGAGCGTCCCGCTGTCTCCCATAGACTCTATAGTGAGAACGTCCCGCTGTCTCCCATAGACTCTATAGTAAGAACCTCCCGCTGTCTCCCATAGACTCTATAGTAAGAACCTCCCGCTGTCTCCCATAACTCTATAGTAAGAACGCCCTTTTTTTGCCCTCCCATAGACTCTATATTAAGAACGTCCCGCTGTCTCCCATAGACTCTATAGTAAAAACGTCCCGTTGTCTCCCATAGACTCTATAGTAAGAACTCCCGCTGTCTCCCATAGACTCTATAGTAAGAACGTCCCGCTGTCTCCCAAGACTCTATAGTAAGAACCCCGCTGTCCCCATAGACTCTATAGTAAGAACGTCCCGCTGTCTCCCATAACTCTATAGTAAAACCCGCTGTCTCCCAAAGACTCTAAAGTAAGAACGTCCGCTTTTCTCCCATAGACTCTATAGTAAGAACGCCCCCCTGTCTCCCATAACTCAAATAGTAAGAACGTCCCCTGTCTCCCATAGACTCTATAGTAAGAACGTCCCCGCTGTCTCCCATAGACTCTATAGTAAGAACGTCCCGCTGTCTCCCATAACTCTATAGTAAGAACGTCCGCTGTCTCCCATAACTCTATAGTAAGAACGTCCCGCTGTCTCCCATAGACTCTATAGTAAGAACGTCCCCTGTCTCCCATAACCTATAGTAAGAACATCCCGCTGTCTCCCATAGACTCTAATGTAAAACCCTCCTGCTGTCTCCCATAGACTCTAATGTAAAACCCTCCTGCTGTCTCCCATAGACTCTAATGTAAAACCCTCCTGCTGTCTCCCATAGACTCTATAGTAAGAACGTCCCACTGTCTCCCATAGACTCTAATTAAGAACGCCCGCTGTCTCCCATAGACTCTATATAAGAACCCCCCGTCTCCCATAGACTCTATAGTAAAAACTCCCGTTCTCCCATAGACTCTATAGTAAGAACAGTCCGCTGTCTCCCATAGACTCTAAGTAAGAACTCCCGCTGTCTCCCCATAGACCTAATATAAGAACTCCCGCTGTCTCCCATAGACTCTATGTAAGAACGTCCCGCTGTCCCCATAGACTCTATAGTAAGAACCCTCCCGCTGTCCCCCCAAAACCCTCTATATAAGAACGTCCCGCTGTCTCCCATAACTCTATAGTAAGAACGTCCCGCTGTCTCCCATAGACTCTTAGTAAGAACGTCCCGCTGTCTCCCATAAACTCTATAGTAAAAAACGTCCGCTTGTCTCCCATAACTTAAGTAAGAACGTCCCCTGCTCCCATAGACCTATAGTAAGAAGCTCCTGTTGTCTCCCATAGACTCTATAGTAAGAACGTCCCGCTTTCTCCCATAGACTCTATAGTAAGAACGTCCCGCTGTCTCCCATAGACTCTATAGTAAGAACGTCCCGCTGTCTCCCATAGACTTCCATTGTAAAAACGTCTTTTTTCTGCTCGTTTTATTTTCTGGTCGTCTCTTGAAACCTGTTGCAAAAAACGTCAGAGCCGGGCAGAAAATTTACTATTTCAGTCTATGGAAAGCGCAGGACGTTTTTTGCCGCGTGGTTTGGAATGAAAACCCAACCAGGAGATAAGTCCCCCCTATAGAGGGTGTTACCACAGGTTATAACTTATCAATTCTGCAGACAAGTGTCCGATGTATCCACCAAGTTATCTTGCCTTTGTCGCTAATGGATTTTTACAGATTTTGGCACAAAAATCCAGATTTTGACTTTAATAACGTTACAGCAGTTTTGTTTCTAAAAATACGTCTTTTTTATGGATTTTGTCCCGAAAATAATTTTTTCAACGCATTTTTGTGCTAAAATCTGTTTAACAGATTGTATCGCTAATAAAGTTCCTTTTGCTGCCAAAAACCCTTTTTTTTTTTTTAACGGATTTTGGTGTCAAAATCTGTAAAAAAACAAAACAAAAACTGATTTTTGCCGACAAAAGCTAAATAACTTTATTAGCGCCGAAATCCATAAAATGACTACAAGAGTCCATATAAATACAATGATGCGCTTTACATTCCCTTTTGTAGGGCAGAGTCACATCCAATGGCTTGGTTTATGCAGACATTAAAAACCAGACTCTAAAGATATGTTCACACGGCTTAAATTGCCGCGTATTGTGCTTTATACATGGGCGCAATTGCGGTAATTTATTGCTCTCATAGAGAGCTATGGCTTACGCGTAGTCTCCCTGCACGTACAATACGATTGTATTGTACGCGCGGGGGGGGGGGGGGAACTGACATATCAATTGTTAGCAGCCATTATGTGCCGCTGAGAATGCATGTCTATGGGGCCGCCCCCCTCCCCCGTGCTTTGGAATTACACGCCAATCAGCGTGACTCCCAAAACACCCGGCGTATTGCGGCGCATACTATACGCGCCGCAATAAGCCGTAAAGAACATAAACCCCCAAAGGGTGAGCCCCACACTGCACCCTTTATGCAGGCTGTGATCGGCAAGCCCCAGCCCCGACCCCAATTCCCCAACCTCCGCCCCGACTCCTCAATGGGGTTTTAACCGAATCCCGGACTCCTCAATTTTCCCTAACCTCCGACTCCCGAACCCCTAACAAAGGGCATGTTTTAAGAAATTTAAATGTAGTAAAAAGGCCCCGGCTGTTAACAAACCCTTATGAACAATAATCAAGCTATTTAGGAAAAACAGACACTGACAAGCAAAAGGGTAAAAATGTTTTGATCTTTTGAACACTTGTGGGTAGAGTTGAAGAAAAACTGTATTTGTATCCAAATCCTATCGCACCCAAAATTGGTGGAAAACCGGGGTGTTTTTGAAGATGGGAATCAAGATTTTTGGTAAAATATATTTATTGGAATGACTTTAGGACACAAAAAAAATTGTAAATTATGCAAAACACTGCAGGAACATTGTGAGTCTCTGAATTTGTTCTGAGAAATAGTATCGCCTCCATCAGATCCTGCATCATGACCCACACTTATTCTCATTATTTCCAGGCTAGGAACGGCCCTCTACACTAACTTGGTTGGGGGAAAGCGGTGACCACGGGGCAAAAATCTCTAACAATGTCAGGTATAAAGGAATTGCCTCAGCCACAGACAGTTTTGATGAATGGTTAAATTTTTCTACTCAAAATTTTGAAAGGGCCCTGGGAGCGGATCTTTCCCCTGGGGCAGCGCTTTGCCTGCTCCATGTCATCAATTACACTCCTCAATGTGATGAGGCTGAAGAAAATGGGAGCAGTAGCACCGGCCGGACCCAATTCCTCTTGCTCTTTGCATTGAACTCACTGGACCAACTTATTCTATATTTTGGGAGTCTGAGTTGGTCCATTTTATGACGACTCCGACTCCACAGCTCTGGATTTATGATCGTATTTTCGGTGCTTTTAGGATTTTAAAAAAACCGCCACAAATACGGCCCCCATACGGCAATAGGGAAAAACAACTGCAGACTCCACAGCTCGTCTTTTCTCTGCCCGCCGGTGTATTATACCAGATGCTGTATAATACAGTGGCACTTCTCGTTTTCTTAGCATCTTCCCAAACAATGTAATTGTATGGGCGAAATCAATAAAACGAGAAGCGGCCGCGGTTTTTGCACCGTGGCCCTGCATCGGGAAAAAAAAAAAAAGAGTCCGCTTTCGGGCCGTTTTTCGTTCGATGCAGTGGAGACATAGCTAAAGCAAAAATCGCACCAAAAAAACTGATGTTTTTTCAGCAGCTTTTGACAGACATCGGACAAAAAAACACCAAGTTTTATGAACGTTTTTAGGACTTGGTTTTCTGGTCTTTTTTTTTGTCCACTGCAGTGTAGGCATTGCCTAGAATCACAGCTAGGCCGGATAATCAGCCAAGTGTGAACAGGGCCTGAGGCTTCTCTGCGGTCACACTGATCCCCTCAGTACATTGGCGGTTTTCTATCTAGTTCTGTGTGAACATGAGCCGGGCGCCGTCGCCATTACATACAATTACCGCAGCGATACCGCAGCCTCCGGCAGGCAGGAAGCTCCTCGCGCCGTCTCCAGGGAGCTTGCACGATAGCAACCGCCGGGCGGAAGTGACGTCATGCTTCCGGTTCGGCCGCCGCGGCCCCGTTCTCGGGCTTGGGATGGGGTTTCCCGGTGTCGCAGACGCTCGGTTCTGGATCTGGAGCCGCGGGAGCGACTTGTGCTCAGATAGGAACTGTGTGAAATGTTTAGAAGATTAAATAAAATAATGTTGCCCTCAGTAAAGATGGCGGACGCTGTGGGACGTGGCTACGTCATCACGTCGGCGCAGGTGATACGTGCGGTAGTACGACAGGAAAAGGCGCTGTGGATCGAAGGTAACGAGCTGGAAGGTAACGGCGGCGCCCGGGCCTCGGCGCTGGGGCTCTCGCTCAGCGGGTGGGAGGCCTCGTAGACTCGGGGGATAGGATAGCGGAGCTGGAGGTTGCGGCCCTCTCACCCGCATTGGTCACCCACGTCTCCCTCTCTGCGCCCAGTCACCATTGTGCAGGATGAGAGTTGTCTCTGCAGCCCCGCCGGCCCGGGAAGGCTTGGCCCCTGTTCACACGCGAAGGATTTAGCTGCAGGTTTAGGAGTGCTAATAGGGGTCCTCTGACTAAAAGGGGGTTTTCCCACAAAGTAAATTTGCTGTGGGAAGCTGGGAAATGTAATAGTTAACATTTTCACCATTATTAAATATTCTGCACCATTTTTGTTGTAGCTGTTCAATTAGTGATCCTTAGTGTATGGCCCATCTCCAGGGGATACAACCAGTGATGAGAGCTCCTCACTCCTGGTCGCACATGCTCAGACATCACCTCTGCTCTCAGGCAGCTACTGTCAGTCTCTTCCCTGCTTAGTAATCACACACACTCACTGCTGAGCGAGTGTTCAACCTCAGGTGCTGTCATTCTACTCCTATCCTCTCTACTCCTTAGTACTTTGCTCTGTATCCGGCGCCCTAGATCTCGCTGTGGCGCGCTGTATCCGGCGCCCTAGATCTCGCTGTGGCGCGCTGTATCCGGCGCCCTAGATCTCTCTGTGGCGCTCTGTATCCGGCGCCCTAGCTCTCGCTGTGGCGCTCTGTATCCGGCGCCCTAGATCTCGCTGTGGCGCTCTGTATCCGGCGCTCTAGATCTCGCTGTGGCGCTCTGTATCCGGCGCCCTAGATCTCGCTGTGGCGCTCTGTATCCGGCGCGCTAGATCTCGCTGTGGCGCTCTGTAGATGTCTCGCTAGATCTCGCTGTGGCGCTCTGTAGGCGGCGCTCTAGATCTCGGTGTGGCGCTCTGTATCTGGCGCTCTAGATCTCGCTGTGGCGCTCTGTATCCGGCGCCCTAGATCTCGCTGTGGCGCTCTGTATCCGGCGCCCTAGATCTCGCTGTGGCGCTCTGTATCCGGCGCCCTAGATCTCGCTGTGGCGCTCTGTATCTGGCTCTGTCGCTCTGTCGCTTTGTATCTGCGCTTTGTATCTGGCTCTGGCGCTCTGTATCTGGCGCTCTGTATCTGGCGCTCTGTATCTGGCGCTCTGTATCTGGCTGTGGCGCTCTGTATCTGGCGCTTTGTATCTGGCTGTGGCGCTCTGTATCTGGCGCTCTGTATCTGGCGCTCTGTATCTGGCTGTGGCGCTCTGTATCTGGCGCTCTGTATCTGGCTCTGGCGCTCTGTATCTGGCGCTTTGTATCTGGCTCTGGTGCTCTGTATCTGGCGCTGGCGCTCTGTATCTGGCTCTGGCGCTCTGTATCTGGCTCTGGCGCTCTGTATCTCACTCTTGCTCTCTGTTTGTCGCTCTGTACCTGGCGCTCTGGATCTCGCTCTGTAGCTGGCGCTCTGTATCTGGCTCTGGCGCTCTGTACCTGGCGCTCTGTACCTGGCTCTGGCGCTCTGGCTCTGGCTCTGGCGCTCTGGCTCTGGCTCTGGCGCTCTGGCTCTGGCTCTGGCGCTCTGTATCTGGCGCTCTGTATCTGGCTCTGGCGCTCTGTATCTGGCTCTGTCGCTATGTATCTGGCTATGGGGCTCTGTATATCGCTCTGTTGCTGGCGCTCTGTGTCTGGCTCTGGCGCTCTGTATCTGGCTCTGGCTCTGGCGCTCTGGCTCTGGCGCTCTGGCTCTGGCGCTCTGTACCTGGCTCTGGCGCTCTGGCGCTCTGGCTCTGGCGCTCTGGCTCTGGCGCTCTGTACCTGGCTCTGGCGCTCTGTACCTGGCTCTGGCGCTCTGTACCGGGCGCTCTGTATCTGGCTCTGGCGCTCTGTATCTCGCTCTGTACCTGGCGCTCTGTATCTGGCTCTGGCGCTCTGTACCGGGCGCTCTGTACCTGGCTCTGGCGCTCTGTATCTGGCTCTGGCGCTCAGTACCGGGCGCGCTGTATCTGGCGCTGGCGCTCTGGATCTGGCGCTCTGTATCTCGCTCTGGCGCTCTGTACCTGGCGCTCTGTATATGTCGCTCGGGCTCTGTATATCTCTCTGGGGCTCTGTAGCTGTGTCTGGCGCTCTGTATCTGGCGCTCTGTATCTCGCTCTGGCGCTCTGTATCTGGCTCTGGCTCTGGCGCTCTGTATCTCTCTCTGGCGCTCTGTACCTGGCGCTCTGTATCTGGCGCTCTGTATCTCGCTCTGGCGCTCTGTACCTGGCGCTCTGTACCTGGCGCTCTGTATCTGGCGCTCTGGCGCTCTGTATCTGGCGCTCTGTATCTGGCGCTCTGTATCTGGCGCTCTGTAATCTGGCTCTCTGTATCGCGCTCTGTATCTCGCTCTGGCGCTCTGTATCTGGCTCTGGCGCTCAGTACCTGGCGCTCTGTATCTGGCGCTGGCGCTCTGTATCTGGCGCTCTGTATCTCGCTCTGGCGCTCTGTACCTGGCGCTCTGTATCTCGCTCTGGCGCTCTGTACCTGGCGCTCTGTATCTGGCTCTGGCGCTCTGTATCTGGGTCTGTCTCTATGTATCTGGCTCTGGCGCTCTGTCGCTCTGTATCGCGCTCTGTACCTGGCGCTGGCGCTCTGTATCTGGCGCTCTGTATCTGGCGCTCTGTATCTCGCTCTGGCGCTCTGTATCTCGCTCTGTACCTGGCGCTGGCGCTCTGTATCTGGCGCTCTGTATCTGGCGCTCTGTATCTGGCGCTCTGTATCTGGCGCTCTGTATCTCGCTCTGGCGCTCTGTATCGCGCTCTGTATCTGGCGCTCTGTATCTGGCGCTCTGTATCTGGCGCTCTGTATCTGGCGCTCTGTATCTGGCGCTCTGTATCTGGCTCTGGCGCTCTGTATCTCGCTCTGGCGCTCTGTACCTGGCGCTCTGTATCTCGCTCTGGCGCTCTGTATCTGGCGCTCTGTATCTCGCTCTGGCGCTCTGTATCTCGCTCTGGCGCTCTGTATCTGGCGCTCTGTATCTCGCGCTCTGTATCTGGCGCTCTGTATCTGGCGCTCTGTATCTCGCTCTGGCGCTCTGTATCTCGCTCTGGCGCTCTGTATCTCGCTCTGTACCTGGCGCTCTGTATCTGGCGCTCTGTATCTCGCTCTGGCGCTCTGTATCTCGCTCTGTATCGCGCTCTGGCGCTCTGTATCGCGCTCTGGCGCTCTGTATCTCGCTCTGGCGCTCTGTATCTCGCTCTGTATCTCGCTCTGGCGCTCTGTATCTCGCTCTGTATCTCGCTCTGGCGCTCTGTACCTGGCGCTGGCGCTCTGTATCTCGCTCTGGCGCTCTGTATCTGGCGCTCTGTATCGCGCTCTGTATCTCGCTCTGGCGCTCTGTATCTCGCTCTGTATCTCGCTCTGGTGCTCTGTATCTCGCTTTCTCGCTCTCTATCTAGATTTAGGATACAGATGGTGTTTGCTCCTAGAATCTGTTATAACGCCCCACAGTTTGACGCATCTGGTGTTGGTTTATTTTTTTGTTTCAGACTCTCTTTGTGCCTCATCTTAATAGAGGTTGGAGAGGAGGTTGTAAAAAATGCAACAGGAACCAGAATTTTGGTGCAAAGCAATTTTTATATACAGCCAGCGAATTCTAGTTTTTCTTTTATACTGTAACTCCAGCCACACTTTTTTTTTTTTTTAAAGTTTTAGCTAGTGAGTTCACACTTTCATGTGTGTTTGCCCCTGTTAGTTCATGTGTTTACCTTGTGTGGCATGCTGGCACTTGTAGTTGCACAGCAGCTGCTTTTCAGAGCAGCTGTTATGGAACTACAGGTGACAGGATGCTGCATCACACATGTTAAACGCCTGTACTAATCTACACCTATATAATTAGTACTTGTGTGATGTGGCCTGATGGCACTTGTAGTTCCACAGCGGCTGCCTGGGGAACTAATAGGGCCAGCATGCCTTAGCACTCATATTAAACACCTGTACTAATCTGAAGCCATAGGATTAGTATGTGTGTTTAACCTTGGAATTCAGGAGGCGGAAGTGTTACTTCACATGGGTCTGGACGGGTCCGGCAAGAAACGGAGGCTCTTATGGGGGCGCGACTCAGAGTGTGACGTCTGCACTTAATTCGCATCCCATAAAAGTCTCCGTTACTGACCGGGGGGGATCATCGGAGCGTTCGGACCAGGGCTGTGGAGTCGGAGCCGGTGCCTATTTTGCAGGAGTCGGAGTCGTCATAAAATGGACCGACTCCCAAAATATATAATCAGTTCTAGTTAGTTCGATGCAAAGAGCAAGAGGAATTGGGTGCGGCCGGTGCTACTGCTCCCGTATCTTCAGCCTCATCACATGAGGAGTGTAATTGATGACATGGAGCAGGCAAAGCGCTGCCCCAGAGAAGATTCTGCTCCCAGGGCAAACAGATTTCAGCTAAATGTTTCACCTGTTTTCAAAGAAGTAGAAGATCAACCATTCATCAGACCTGACTGTGGCTGAGGCAATTCCTTTATACCCTGACATTGTTAGAGATGTTGCCCCCGTGGTCACCGCTTTCCTCCCAACCCAAGTTAGTGTAAAGAGGCCGTTCTCTAGCCTGGAAATAATGAGATCAGATGTGAGGTCATGTATGCAGGATCTGATGGAGGCAATACTATTTCTCAGAACAAATTCAGAGACTCCACAAATGTTCCTGCAGTGTTTTGCATATTTAAAAAAATTTTGTGTCCTAAAGTCATATCCAATAAATATATTTTACACTGACAAGCAAAATCGTAACAATTGTTTGAACTTGTGACTTTCAGGCTCCATATCTCTCCAAACACAAAAGCTTTGCACATGAGGCTACAGTAATTGTATATACAGTCAACATACCTAAAGTAAAGATAAATGTGACCTGCAAGTATTCAGCATCTGCTTAGTTCTGCAGATTCTTTCCTGTAACTGCATTGTTACTGTTTTGCTCCTAAAAATCAAAATGTTAATTTGTAGTATTTTGTTAGTATTTGGGAAATCCCCTTTGGCTTTCAATACTGCCTGAATCCTTCTGGGCTCTGGATCAGATTCAAGCACATCTTGACCAAAATCTGATCCCAGGTCTCTTCTACACATTCCCAATGTTGGTGCGGACTGGACTTGGATACAAATACAGCTTTTTCTTCAACTCTACCCACAAGTGTTCAAAAGATCAAAACATTGTTACCCTTTTGCCTGTCGGTGTCTGTTCTACCTAAATAGCTTGATTATTGTATCATAAGGTGATAAACAGCCGGATGTTACCATTTTACTACAGTAAAGTTATCACTTAAACATGCGCCGTGTATGAGGGAGTCAGGAGTCGGAGGTTTGGGAAATTGAGGAGTCGGGGCTTCGGCTTGCCGACTCCACAGCCCTGGTTGGGACCACCTGTTGGTATAAGCTTGGTGACGAAGACCTGTTTGGCCCCTACTGCCTCACCTAGTTGTTCTGTGCTCTCGAGTATGAAGGATATTCACTATTCTAAGCCTCCCGTATCCAATGTGTTGAGGAAATAAATCATCCAATAATGCCCTTTTTTTTTTTTTTTTTTTACAGATTTCTGACCATGGCGAGCCACAGGAGTCGTGAGACCTCGGACGAGGTTTTACATGCGAAGATGAAATCCTACCGCTTCAACATGGCCAAAGCCACGTCGGCGATTTTACGCAAGTTGGAAGGTGACTGAGCCGCCATTTTTTTTTTTTGGATTTTTGGGTTTGGGAAAACCCCGGCCGAGTAAAAAGGGGTTTTTCTCACCATATAGGATGGCTTGGGATTTAAACGCCCCCAGTTTTTGGGTGTGGCCCCGGGGGGTTTAAAGGGGGGTTTTAAAGGCCGTCCCCTTTCCCCGAAATTTTTTGTTTTTTGGTAAAAAAAATTTTTTTTTTTTTATTTTATATTTTATTTTTTTTTTTTTTTTTTATTTTTTTTTTTTGTTTTTTTTTTTTTTTTTTGGTTGGTGGTGTGTGGGGGGGGGGGGGGGGGGGGGGGGGGGGGGGGGGGGGGGGGGGCGGGGGGGGGGGGGGGGGGGGGGGGGGGGGGGGGGGGGGGGGGGGGGGGGGGGGGGGGGGGCCCCTAGTTTAATTCCCTTTGAATTTAGGAGAGGGATACACAAGCCTCCCCGTCTGGGAACTCCATAGATAGGAGAATGGAGGGAACCAGCGCCACCTTGTATGGGTCTTCTCCATAGAAGTTAGCAGAATGGAGAAACACAGGTCACCTTTGGGAATCTCCCTTTTGTTCTATGAGCATGGAGAACACGGCCCTCCCCTGTACTGGGAACTCTCATAGAATAGAACGGAGAACACAAAAGCTACCCCTGTAATGGGAACTTCATAAATAGAATGGAGAACACAGAGCTCCCCTGGACTGGGAACTCTCATAGAATAGAATGGAGAACACAGAACTCCCCTGTACTGGGAACTCCCATAGAACAGAATGGAGAACACAGCGCTCCCCTGTACTGGGAACTCGAATAGAATAGAGAACACAGCGCTCGCCTGTACTGGGAACTCCCATAGATCAGAATGGAGAGGAAAAAACAGCGTTCCCCTGTTGAACCTGGGGGGAACTCCCATTAGAATAAATGAGGACACAGCGCCCCCCTGTACGGGAACTCCCATAGATCAGAATGGAGGAAAAACAGCGTTCCCCTGTACCGGGAACTGCCATAGAACAGAATGGAGGACACAGCGCTCCCCTGTACATGGTGAAAGCTCCCAGGATCGAGAATGGAGAACACAGCGTTCCCCTGTACCGGGAACTGCCATAGAGCAGAATGGAGAATTGTGAGCAAGCCTGACCAGTTCTCTGTTCTGAGCTGAGGGGGTCCGTTCCCAAGATCTGGGCTACATTCTATAATAAGAACACCCTTTTAATCTCTTATGGACCAAACCATTATACTTTTTATTTAAATTTTTTATCCATAACTTATCATTTTAAACAGGTTCATCGTCAGGAAGACGACCAGCAAACGACACCGACCGTCCTTACAGAGAGAAGCGGAGGTATCCCATGCGCGATCCGCCTCGCGGCCGGGATGCGGAGACGCGGAGAGACCAGCCGTACCTTCACAGACAAGATCGCGAACCCTCCGGGGGAAGGAACGTTCGTACTTTTTCGGACAAGCGGAGCTCTTACGACTCCTATCGGGACGAACTGAACCCTAAAAGACGCCGACTCGATGACTACGAAAGCTTGAGGTCCGCAGACCGGGAAGAGTACGTGTCCAGAGACTTGAGTCGCAGAAGTTGGGATCGGGATCTTCGGGGACTCGATCACGACGTCGGTCGATCAGACGTTTACGGGGTTTCACATTCTCGTCTGAACAAATCGCGCCCCTTCAAGGACGGTTTCCGGGCGCAAGGATCTAGGAGTCAGGCGCCTATGAAACGCAGAGAGAATAAGCAGAGTTTTGATAATAGACCTCACGAAGCCTTCACGACAGATTATGCAAGAAATAGATCGGGGAGGTTCTACAGCAAGTCCGTCGTGCAATGGGCCCAATTTGATTCTTTCAGTAACGGTTATGACATTCAAAAAAACCGCATCGGTCCGCGCCGACAAAATACCGTAAGCATGCAGATGATGAAAGAGTGTTTCAAAAAACCGATGAAGTCCTATTTCAGACAAATGTGCTTCTCCAGCGTGAAACCTTTAACTTACATCTCCGCCTTGAAGAGCCCCATCATCGACCCCGACCTGTTGGACTTGTTGGTCAGCACCGGAACGGTGGCGACCAGGAAGGATTTCTTCGACGCGGTCCAACCCTTCGACAACGAGATGAACGTGATTCAGCACGGTTTGCTCAAATGTGCCACGCCTTTGCTGGTGGCCTCCGAAGAGTTTGAACTGCAGCAGGAGCTTCTCACAAGTAGTCCCCAAAGGCTTCTGGCCGCCCTGAGGAGCGCGGTGTTACAATGCCAGAGGTCTATAGTTCTGATCGGGCAGACGTATACCAGGATCACCTATCATAGACGGGCTAAGATTCTTGGCGTGCTGGGCGTCCAGGATCCGGATCTGAAGCCTTCAAGCTTCCCAAACAGACAGAACTGCTTGCTGTTCGGAAGACAGTTTATGACTAAATTGAAGGAATGGCTTAAAAACCAAGACAATAAATTCGTTTTAAATACCCCGGCCAATGTGGTCGCTCAGCCCGACGTCGCGATGGAAGACGATCCAGAGGCTGACGCAGAAAGTCAAGGTTAGTTGCTTTATAATGCTGAAATACTAGATCTCTTCTGTTGTGGTAAAAGATCATTAAAGAGGTATTTCCACCTCTCAATTTAATTTCCAGGTTGGAGTCTGTGCTTACCCCAAGTGAGGGATATGTGGGTGCGCATACGCGTCTTTCAGTTGCTCTCGGAACTCCCTTAGAAATTAAGAGACGCGCATGCCTTACCCCAAGTGATGGATATTTTAGGGTGCGCCCATACGCGTTTCAGTTGCTCTCGGAACTCCCTAGAAATTAAGAGACGCGGCATGCTTACCCCAAGTGAGGGATATATGGGTGCGCATACGCGTCTTTCAGTTGCTCTCGGAACTCCCTTAGAAATTAAGAGACGCGCATGCTTACCCCAAGTGAGGGATATGTGGGTGCGCATACGCGTCTTTCAGTTGCTCTCGGAACTCCCTTAGAAATTAAGAGACGCGCATGCTTACCCCAAGTGAGGGATATGTGGGTGCGCATGCGCGTTTTTCAGTTGCCCTCAGAACTCCCATTGAAATGAACAGAGACGAGCGTGCGCAGCCCCCTCTCAGGCTCGGAACAGAAGTAGGGAGATTGGAATACTCCTTTAAAGGGGTGTTCCCACCATAGAGTTTGGTGGCATATCGCTTGAATATGCCGTCAGTCTCTGATAGGTTTTTGTGTCAGAGGTGCCCCTGTCTTGGGAAGGGGCCCACAAAAGTTTCAGCTTGGAGTGGAGAGCCTGTTGCACTTATGCCTGACTCTCTATTCTTTTCTATGGAACTTTATAACACTGAAATACTATCTATTCTGTTGTGGTAAAAGATCATTAAAGAGGTATTCCCACCTCTCAATTTCCTTTCCAGGTTGGAGTCTGTGCTTACCCCAAGTGAGGGATATGTTGGTGCGCATACGCGTCTTTCAGTTGCTCTCATAACTCCCTTAGAAATTAAGAGAGACATGCATGCACAGCCATCTCTCCGGCTCGGAATAGAATTTGGGAGATTGGAATACTCCTCTAAAGGGGTGTTCCCACCATAGAGTATGGATATACCATTGGTGTCAGATGGGTGCTTGTGCCACAGGGGCCCCTGTCTTGTGAAGGGGCCCACAAAAGTTTCAGCTCGGAACGGAGAGCCAGTTGCACTTGTGCATGACTCTCCTTTTCTATGGAGCTTTAGCGTACAGGTGAGCGATGTGTTTGGCTGTACTTGGAACTCCCGTAGAAAAGAATAGAGAGTCATGCGCAAATGTTCTGAATCCAAACTTTCCTGGGCCCGTTTGCAAGATAGAGGTGTGGGTCCCCGAGACCTGCACCTATCGGACTGATGGCATATGCTATCAATAAATCATCAAAGTACGGGTATTTCCATCTCCCTGTTTCCTTTCCAGGTCGGAGTCCGTACTTACCCCAAGTGAGGGATATGTGGGTGAGCATACGCGTCTTTCAGTTGCCCTCAGAACTGCCTTAGAAATGAACAGAGACGCGCATGCGCAACCCCTCTCCGGCTCGGAAGTAGGGAGATTGGAATATGCCTCTAAAGGGGTGTTCCCACCATAGAGTTTGGTGGCATATCCTTAGGATATGCCAGAGGTGCCCCTATCTTATCAAGGGGCCCACAAAAGTTTCAGATCAGAACGCACTTTCTATTCTGTTCTATCGAACTTTTGCGTACAGGTGAACGTTGTTTGGCTGTACTTGGAACTCCCATAGAAGAGAATGGAGAGTCATGCGCAAATGTTCTGAATTCAAACTTTCCAGGGACAGTATCCAAAATAGAGGTGTGGGTCCCTACTCTGGGACCTGCACCTATCAGACTTTGATGGCAAGTTCTGTTGATATCAAAGTCTATAGTGGAAACATCCCTTTGGGTGTTTCTATCTCCCCGTTGGAATTCCACTTGCCTACTGCAAGTGTGGGATGCACGTACGCTGCTCTCTGTTCTCTATGGGAGTTCCAAGTACAACACCTATGGAAATGAGCCGAGCAAGCATAGCCACCTCTCGCTTCACAACAGCTGGTGTTGGAAAAGAGAGGTTTCAGGAGGAATAGCGGTCAGTCAGTTGGGCTATTGATGTTGTATGGGCACCTTTTAAATAGGTGTTCTCATCTTGGACATTTATGGGGTGTGGAGAGGATGAAGAACGGGCTACTGTACCCCTCTGTTCATCACAACTATACTCTGAACTTCCATAGAAGTGAACAGAGAGAATTGCACATGTTCTACAAAGGAGGACGGGGTCACACCTATGGGTACCATGCCTATTGAACATTTTGGGCATATGCTGTCAATTGGCTAGAAATGTCTCGGACTGGTAGCAGGGAGAGGGCAGAGGTTGTACAGAAGAGATCACTGTGTGGGGAGGGTTTAAAGCACCCGAGTCTTCAGGGAGGGCAGATCACACAGGATGAACTGCATTGGAGTTTAGGTAGGAAAGAAAGACAACTCTGGAAGAGAGGGGAAATATCCCAGTCTGTGGATAACGGCAGAGAGAAAGGAGAGCAGCCATGGCAGACTCTGCGGGGTGGGGGAGGAATCGCACACACCTCAGCATCAGTTCTAGCATTAGCCGAAAAAAAAATAATAATATGAAGAATAGATTGTATCCTAAAAGTTACTCAAGGCAAACACAAATGGGCGACCTGTCCGAAAATTGGCGGTGCTACGTCAGTTTTTAGGCGCATTAAATAAGTGTAAAATGCGCCAGAAAGTCCGACCCTATCACAAATCTGGCGTCGGGTATACCTTGCATAGTAAAAGTAATGCGCCAAAAAAATGATGCGCTGTGCGCCTCCATAATGAAGTGCGCCTATTGAGGCCATAGCACATCATTACAAGTGTATATGTGTTAGGTGCATTTCATATACTTGTAATGATAAGCTATGCGCCTCTGTGCACCATGTGCATCGATAGGCGCATCACATACTCTACCAATGAAATGTTTTGTGCCGTGATTAGCACAAATCGGGACACATTGCATATCATTAGAAGTGTATGTAATGCCCCTATTGGGGCACATGGTGCACAGAGGCGCATAGCTTATTACAAGTATATGAAATGCACCTAACACATATACCCTTGTAATGATGTGCTATGGGCCTCAATAGGCGCACTTCATTATGGAGGTGCACAGCGCATCATTTTTAGGCGCATGACAATGTGTTGTTCCCGGCATATAATGCACCCAGTTTTGGTTACAACAGTTCATTTACATCCAAAATATGGCGTCAAAAGCGGTTTTACCGCAATATAGACCAAAACCTGTCATTGGCATGTTGGGAAATGTCATCCATATGTGTTTTTAAAAATATAGTGTAAGGTGTCCATAACCTTAACCATCAGAGCAATTTAAAGGGGTTATCAAGTTTGTAAAAAAAAAAAATCTAATAGGAAGCTCCTGTGCCCCCCAATAAAATAAAAAAAAATCCTGTACCCGCCTTCCTCGGGTCTTCGGTTCCTATCCTCGGCCTCTTTGGTTTTCCATTTGCTCTTGAATGTTGATGTAAGTAGAAGCACATGGTCGCATCAGCATCAGTGACGTCTCCATTCAGAAGTGGAAGAAAACGGAAGATGAGAGACGCAGCACTGGAACCAAGGACCGGAGGGAGGTGAGTATAGTTTTTTTTTTTTTTTTTTATTGTTGCCCCAGGAGCTGCCCCTTTAATTTGCTCCCAAGCGAAGATTCACAATTCAGTAACCAATTTTCTAGATGTACTTGTTGGGCTCTGTTCACACAGGCGTCAGAAGGTGTCCTGTCAGGTTGGGAATTTTAAAGGGGTTTTGCCACAATCTCATTTCATACCTCCTGCATTCAGCTCTTCAGCTCTGTGTGCTCAGAAGGGGGCGTGTGTGTTTTGTTTGAATTTCATATCATGTGACCCAGCAGGATGACATCACCAGGCCTTTTCTCTCTCTAGTCAAAGAAAGGTCTGTTTATGTAGAGAATTGTAAGTGGCTACATTGTAGCTCAGAGGTAACATTTTTGCTTTACAGCACAAGGGTCCTTGGTTCAAATCCCTGCAGGAACTTAAGGCTATGTTCACACGGCTTAAAATGGGATGTATTTCAGTCTGAAATTACGCGCCGTAGTGCGCAAATTACGGCTGGAATACGTCCAAGTCGTTACGGTAATCCCCAGTTCTCATAGAGAACTATGGATTACGTCTCCTCTCCCCGCTCGGCGAATCCGCCGCGGGGGGAGATAAGTGACATGTGAATTACCAGCTGCGTATACGCGCTGCTGGTAATGATTGTCTATAGGCCGGCGAGGTGCCGGCCCCCCCGCTCCCTCCCCCGGCCACACAGCGTAATTGCGGGGCGTAATTACGCCCTGCATTTAAGCCGTGTGAACCCGGCCTAACCTGTGGATTTTTTTTTTCCTATTTATCAATGCACAGACCTCATTGAGGTTTCTTTTTTTTATTTGCACTGTTTGACTAATTACTGACTAGCCCAAAGGACGGGAGTAGAATGACAACACCTGGGGGTTGAACACTCAGTAGCTGCCTGAGAGGAGAGGTGATGTCTGAGCATGTGCGACCAGGACTGAGGAGCTCTAAGCCCTGGTCGTATCCCTGGAGACGAGCTGTAAACAATGGATCACTAAAGGAGCAGCTAAGACAAAAACAGTCCAGAATTTTTAATAATGATGAAGGGTGAAAATGTTTATTATTTAATTTGAAGCTTCACACATCAATTTTACTTTTGGCAAAACCCCTTTAGAGGGAAGGTGTCATCAAAAAATGACTTATTGTTTAACTCACATTTTTATGTTAAACACATTTGGTAGGAATTTTTGGTTATGTTTTTTTAATTTTCCAGATCACTTTCAATTTTTTTTTAATAATTCTTAAGTCCTGCAGTTTTCACTTTGGCCACTAGGCCTAATAATCGTCCGACACTTCCTGTTCTGTTTAGAGAGCTTTACAGCAGTGTGCTCATTATCAGCACAAAGAGGGTCAAACTGAAAGGAGACACCATTGTGTACAGATAACACAGGATCCACCAGTCACAAGAGGAGATGTCACAGCTCCCCCTCTCCCCTCCCTTCAGAGAAAACTCTCCTATACAAGTCTATGGGACAGAAACTGTCTTAAGAATGTGCATGAAGCTGCTGTAAAGTATCTCTCTGACTGCTGTTAAAGCAGTGCAAGCAAGAATGTCTTCCCCACAATCATATATAGACGGCAGAATAGAGAAATCTACAATCAGGAAATAAAAATGTCTGAGAGGAAAAGAATATGGATCAGGGGCTTGATTTAATAAGGGGGAAAAAAAATGGCGACAGATTCCCTTTAAGTTCTTTAAACTTTTGTCTCTTTTGTGTTAAAGAAAGGGAAGCGGCCGATCCCAAATTTGTTGCTGCGATTGATGAGGTGCTAGAAAAAGCCAAGAATGGAAATCAAGAGGACGGAGAAAAGCCTGAATTTTGGTAAGGTTTTTTTTTTTTCTCCAGATTTGTAGGGTCAGTGGGAACACTTAGCATGACTCCCTGGCAGTGATGTTCAGGAAAAGGAACGTGAGTGCTAAAGCCACCGACCTAAATTCACATGAAATACTTGAAAACCTCATCGTACAACATGGTTCTCAACGGTCGAATCCAACAAGTAAATGGACGTATCGTAACCGCTTCTCTTTTTGATTTTAGGTTCTTTTTTGACAAAGGCAGCAACGAGTATAAATATTATCGTCAAAAGTTTGAAGAATGTCAGAAATCCAAAGGTGGGATAGAGGCAAAAAGCCACCAGAACCAAACCAATAGGCGATCCCCCGAAGAGCTGGCCTGCGAGTCGGTGAGGGCAATGCTGTACGCCAGGAAGGTGCAAACCCTGAAGAGGAAGCTCCAAAGGAACCTGGCCTTCTTCAGGAAAAAGAAGGAGCTGAAGCTTAGAAGGTGCGCACCAAAAGCCGCTGCCCCTGTGAAGGTGGAGGAGGGGGTCGTGAAAGAGGAAGAACAACAGCTAGAATTTACACCAACAGAAATAAAGGAAGATTTTGCTTGTGAAATCGAGGTAAAGCCGCGGAGCACTGCAGATAAAGGTTCTGCAGAGGTGAAGCTGCAGAGCGCTCCGGATAAAGGTTCTGCAGAGGTGAAGCCGCAGAGCGCTCCGGGTAAAGGTTCTGCAGAGGTGAAGCCGCAGAGCGCTCCGGGTAAAGGTTCTGCAGAGGTGAAGCCGCAGAGCGCTCCGGGTAAAGGTTCTGCAGAGGTGAAGCCGCAGAGCGCTCCGTGTAAAGGTTCTGCAGAGGTGAAGCCGCAGAGCGCTCTGGATAAAGGTTCTGCAGAGGTGAAGCCGCAGAGCGCTCCGAGTAAAGGTTCTGCAGAGGTGAAGCCACAGAGCGCTCTGGATAAAGGTTCTGCAAAGGTGAATCCGCAGAGTGCTCCGGATAAAGGTTCTACAGAGGTGAAGCCGCAGAGCACTCCGGGTAAAGGTTCTACAGAGGTGAAGCCGCAGAGCAATCTGGATAAAGGTTCTGCAGAGGTCAAGCTGCAGAGCGCTCCGAGTAAAAGTTCTACAGAGGTGAAGCTGCAGAGCGCTCCGAGTAAAAGTTCTACAGAGGTGAAGCCACAGAGCAGTCTGGATAAAGGTTCTACAAAGGTGAAGCCACAGAGCGCTCCGGATAAAGGTTCTACAGAGGTCAAGCCGCGGAGCACTCTGGATAAAGGTTCTGCAAAGGTGAATCCGCAGAGTGCTCCGGATAAAGGTTCTACAAAGGTGAAGACGCAGAGCACTCCGGATAAGAGGTGAAGACGCAGAGCACTCCGGATAAAGGCTCTATAGAGGTGAAGCCACGGAGCACTCCGGATAAAGGTTCTGCAAAGGTGAAGACGCAGAGCGCTCCAGATAAAGGTTCTACAAAGGTGAAGACGCAGAGCACTCCGGATAAAGGTTCTAAGTCTGATGGTACGGATACTCAAAAAGATGCGGCATTATCGAAGGAGAAAGAACCAGTAGCGGCGGATGCATCAGCAGGAGACGGTTCGTAGCGGGCGCTCTTACATGTCTGTGACCTCTTTTGTGCAGCTATGTTGCCGATGACGTGATTATAGGCCTCCGGCTTGTTGTCGAAGAATGTTTATAAGGCTATGTTCACACGGCTTATTTCGGGACGTATTTACGGACATATTTACGTCTGCAAATACGTCCCGAACTACGTTTCAAATAATGAACAATTAGATTAGCATTGATTCCAATGTAAAATTCGCCTCGTCGTTCACGCGAGGCGTATTTTCGCGACGTATTTGCGGGCATAAATACGTCCGTAATTACGATCGTAAAATGAAGTCCCCTGTCACTTATTGAGGCGTATTTTGCAATGTAAATCCCCAAAGTAAAGAATGGGGATTGTATTTACGACGCGAAATACGCGCCACACTTTGTGACACGTATTTGAAACGTATTTTGGGACGTATTTTCGGACGTAAATACGTCCGTAAATACGCCCCGAAATAAGCCGTGTGAACATAGCCTTAGTTGCATATTTAAAGGGGTGTTCCAGGATCTAAGAATGCTCGTTTGACTGTTGGGGCATGATTAAATAATAGCAGCTATTTTCCCGTTCACTCCCCGATGCTGGTTCTTGCATCCCATGAACGTTCACATGACGGGTGCAGCTGATCACAGGCCGCAATGTCGCCTGCACGTGACCTCTGTGGCCTGTAATTGGCTGCAGTTGTCACGTGCATAAAGACCGCTCAGTGCTACAGCCAGAATGGGAGCAGCCTGGAGGGAAGTATGAGTCTATCTTCTATTTTTAATCATGCACGGACAGGCAAACGAGCATTCTTAGGTCCCAGAGCTCCCCTTTAGCCCTTGCCGACATAGGACATACTAGTACATCCTGGTATCGGTAAGGTTCTGTATAGCGGGATTGCTACATAGAAGACTGCGGTCGGCTGCACTGCTGGACATTGTGCTGACATTGGTGTGTAGTTTGCCCCAGATCTGTACTTGCGGTCATGATAATGATAACTAGGACACAAGTCACTATGTAAGCTGTACAGAGCTGCAATCCTCATTTTCATGGCAGCAATACATAACCCCCCAGCTCTGAACTGCTGTCCTCTGCTCCCCTTACTATGGACTCAAAGATAGACAGTTCCACCTCCCCTGTAATTACTCTAATGTAATTACTTCTTTTGACTCGCAAACTACAGGCTGGCAAGAGTGAATGCAGCCAGATCGTCCTCTGCTCGGGTCACTCCCACTACAGGGGAGTGTTCCTGAGCTAAGCCTAGCTCAGCATTTTTTGGTGCAGAAATGTACAGCATAAATTGCTGTGCATTTGTACACAAAAAATGCATTAAAAAATGTACTAAAAACACAGCTACGTGTCAAAGCTCCCTTTGTGTTGCTTCAGCACTAAATAACCAATCACCTGGTAATCTCGAACAATTACCGTAGTAGATATTAGCTAATCACACACAAGATTTAGACATGTTCACGCATGTTCTGTATGAACCTCTCCCACCTCCTGAATGTACAGCACCCTGGAATTAATGGTGCTTTAAAATAATATTTAGCTGTATCTCTCTCCATACAGTGATGATACTTTAAGGATTTTGTTTTCCACTTTTTCTTTATAGTTGATGAAAAGACGAAGGACACCGCTATAAAGTTGGCTCAGTTTGTGGCTCAGATGGGACCAGAAATAGAGCAATTCAGCAGGGAGAACAGCGTCAACAACCCAGAGTTTTGGTAAGGGGAGTTGGGTGGGGGGTGGTTTTATTTAATTCATGCATCCTGTCACTTCCTGGTCAAGCTGTCTGTATTTAGCATATGAGCTCAGTGTATTCAGACTCTGCTAATTAGATAAACAATATCCTGCTCACAGGTCCAGGGAAGCTTCAGAGCTAAAGTAAACAGTAGTAATTAGTGTCTGAAAGAACAGATAACACACAAGCTCTCTGGCTGCAGTTCTGTGCCGCAACCTGTGTGATGACTTCACACCCTGCTATCAGATAAGACAAACAACAGAGGGAGAGCAAACAAACAGGTCAGTAACTAGAGAAACCAGAAAGTCCTCAGTAGGTGATAAAACCATTTGTGGCTTCTCAACAAAAAAAAAAAAATGAACAAAGCAATACATTTGGAAAAGTCTTCATTTAGTGTTCCCTACATGTTGAAAGCTAATCTTTATAGTGAGACGACCTCTTTAAAAAGTATCTATCAGCAATTTTTTAAATTAAAACAAGATACTGATGCATATTCATTTCTTCTTGGCCGTTTTTTTTCTGATTGAAGTGTTTTTTTGTTTTTATTAAATTTCTGTTTGTATAGGATGATGGGGGTGGCCATCTTGCCTGAGCTGCTTTTAACAGCATTTAGAGAGATGATTTACAGCAGCTTCATGGACATAGGAGCCTGTGAACAGGAGCAGACCCATTGACTTCTATAGGAGTGGGTTGTGGGCATGCTCTGTGACCTGGGAAGAAGTCAGTGTGCAAGGAGGGGAAAGGGGGAGCTGTGACCTCTCCTATTGTGACTGGTGGCTCCTGTGTTATCTATACACATTGGTGTCGCCTGTCAGTGTTATCCCTCCTGTGATGATAATGATGAGATTGCGGAGAAGTGATCTCTACAGAACAGGAGGTGTCAGTCTATAGTGACTGGTGGATCCTGTGTTATCTATATATAGGTGTTACCTGTCAGTGTAATCTGCCTTATGATGAGGAGACTGTGGAGAAAGTGATCTCCCCAGACAAGGAAGGTGTCAGTCTATAGTGAATGGTGATCCTGTGTTTATCTATATAAGGTTTTTTACTGTCATTTAAATCCTGCCTGTTTGATGAGGAGATGCAGGAGAATTGATCTCTACAGAAACAGGAGGGGTCAGTCTTAGTGAATGGTGGATCCTGTGTTATCTATACACATGGTGTTACTGTCAGTGTATCCTGCCTGTCTGATAATGAGGGGACTGCGGAGAAGTGATTGCTACAGGGAACAGGAGGTGTCAGTCTTAGTGAAGGGTGGCTCCGGTGTTATCTATAATTGGTGTTCCTGTCAGTGTAATCCTGCCTGTGATGAGGAGACTGCGGAGAATTGATCTACAGGAACAGAGAGGTGTCAGTCTATAGTGAATGGTGGATCCTGTGTTATCTATATATAGGTGTTACCTGTCAGTGTAATCCTGCCTGTGCTGATAATGAGGAGACTGCAGAGAAGCGAACAGAATAGGAAGTGTCAGTCTGTGGTGACTGGTGGATCCTTTGTTAGCTATACACGTTGGTTTCACCCCTGTGTAACCCTGCATGTACTGAGAATGAGGAGACTGCGGAGAAGTGAGCTCCATAGAACAGGAGGAGTTGGTCTATAGTGACTGGTGGATCCTGTGTTATCTATACACATTGGTGTCAGCTGTCAGTGTAATCCTGCCTGTGCTGATAATGAGGAGACCGCGGAGAAGTGATCTCTACAGGACAGGAGGTATCAGTCTGGTGACTGGTAGATTCTGTGTTATCTATACACATTGTGTAATCCTGCTTGTGCTGCTCATGTGCTTTCTTTCCCTTCCTAAGGTTCTTATGTGACAAAGAAAGTCCTGCCTACAAGTTCTACAAGAGTAAAGTGGAGGAGTTCAAGCAAACTGAAGATGTGACGTCTGATGAAGGGGATATTGGGCTGGAGGACGACGATTTGGAAAACATAAGGACGGGAGATGAAACCCAGAACGACTCCGATCTGGAACAGGATGCAGAATGTGAAGCTGCTGAGGCTCCGAGGGCAGAGACATCATCGGTAGCTGCAGTTGCCCAGAAGCCTACTCCGGCTCGGCCACCTATAGCCCGAAAGAGAGTGGCTAATCGTAAGGTGGGCACGCTGCCACCCAAAAGGGCAAGCATTGTGGAGGAGAAAAAAAGTAAGAATTTCATCGTGTTCTCTACAGGTTCCTTTTTACGTGGGATTGATTTGAATTGTACATCATAAGAAGGAAGTCGTAGGTTCTGCTGCGTAGTATCCAGCAGCACTGGATAAATGAAGTATGGTGCACGCCTCGCCAGACACGAGCCAACAACCAAAGAAATTCAGGCAGCACTTCAAATATGAGGCATTCTTTTTTCAACCATGTGATGTTTAAGCCCACACAGGAGCCACCTCCGAGCTCTGGTGTTGGCTAAAACATGGTGTGGGTGAGTAGAGACCCGCTCTGTTTAGAGGCGCTGCCGGAATTTCTTCAGCTCTGCCACCTGTCTTCATGCCAAGGGAAGAGACCGTTAAAGGGGTTTTGCCTCGATCTTATTTCATACCTTCTGCATCCAGCTCTTCAGCTCTGTGTGTGATTTGTTTGAATTTCATATCATGTGACCCAACAGGATGACATCACCAGGCCTCTCCTCATGGTCAAAGAAAGGTCTGTTTATGTATAGAATTGTAAGTAGCTACACTGTAGCTCAGAGGTAACAATTTTGCTTTACAGCACAAGGGTCCTTGGTTCAAATCCCTGCAGGAACCAAACCTGTGGATTTTTTTTTCCCTCTTTATCAATGCACAGACCTCATTGAGGTTTCTTTTTTTTTTATTTGCACTGTTTGACTTATAACTATATAGTCCAAAGGACAGGAGTAGAATGACAGCACCCGGGGTTTGAATACTCAGTAGCTACCTGAGAAGAGAGGTGATGTCTGAGCATGTGTGACCAGGACTGCGGCGCTCACAGCCCTGGTCGTATCCCCTGGAGACTAGCTGTAAACGATGGATCACTGAAGGAGCAGCTAAAACAAAAACGGTGCAGAATTTTTAGTAATAATGAATGGTGAAAATGTTTATTATTTAATTTGTAAACTTCCCACGACAATTTTACTTTGTGGCAAAACCCCCTTTAAACCTCTTTTCTGATATGCAGGGATGCAGAGACCTGCTAAGGCCTTGTGATCTACCCTGACTGCAGGTTTACGAACCCAAACTCGCAGCATTATCGAGATCTATTGAGCTGAGAGTAGGGATCACTCAGCTGTAATACAGGTGCCAAAAAGTGCACTAATGTGAGCTGGCCCAACTGCGTCAATTGATTTTGGCCTTTAAAGGGGTTTTCCAGTTTGAAAAAAAAAAATTAATTCAAAATTATATACACTCCTTGGTCTACTCTACCGTTCCAGTGCTGGGTCCATCTGGTTTTCTACCTTCTATTCTCTGGGACACCAGCATGGCAGCCACTGGTCGGCTGCAGCCGTCACGTGGTCCCACCTCTGCCAGAGAAACCTTCGATGCAGATGGGAACCAGGTCTTAGCTACTGGTGCCCAATATAAAGAAAAATAAAATATACTCTCCTTCCTCCGTTCCAGCACTGGCTCTACCAAGTCCTTTTTTTTTTTTTTGTCTTCCAACTGGGGATTTGGCTGCAGC
The DNA here is from genome assembly GCA_025379985.1 of Phyllomedusa bahiana. Lineage (NCBI taxonomy): Eukaryota > Metazoa > Chordata > Amphibia > Anura > Hylidae > Phyllomedusa > Phyllomedusa bahiana. Next base: position 47,821 of record JAODAL010003772.1, read on the forward strand.
AGTTGCTTATTAATTCCCTCGCATCACCCTCCTTGCATCACCTCCGAACGCTAAGGCTATGTTCATATGGTGCAATTGTGGCGTGTACAGTACGTGCCATTATACGTCGGGTGTTTTGGGAGTCATGCTGATCAGCACGTGTTCCAAAGGCACGTTCCATTGACATGCACGTGCTGTGAATAATTGACATGTCACTTATCTCCCCGCGCATACAATACGATCGTATTGGATGCGCGAGGGGACAAGGCGTAAACCATAGTTCTCTGAGAGCTGTGAATTACCGTATTAAGTGCAGTACGCGACGAAATACGCGTGCAATTACACGGCAAAATAAGCCGTGTGAACATACCCTAAGAAATGCAGAGCATGTAACCACTGTAGCAGGTACCAGTCGGAAGGAGAAACTAGTAAATAAATGACTAGGATGAGCCAGCAGAGGTGAGAAGGAGAAGTATAGGTTTCAGGTGTTTTTTTTTTTTTTTGTTTTTTGCATTAATAGCATGCTAATTTTATTTTTTATGAACCAGATAACCCTTTAACATTTTTTTTTTTTTTCCTTCTCTCTCTCCCCTCCTTTTATATGTAGACCATGATCCAGTTCGTATCAAACATGATCGCCCAAGAGGACGTGGAAACAACAGAAGAAGGGTAAGCAACATCTTTTCTCCGGTTTAAACAAAAACTAAAAGACGGAGTCTTTTCTCAATAAAAAATGAATTACAAAATTTTATTAAAATGATACCAATCATAAACAAAAACAAAAAAAGACCAAAAAATACTGAAAAATAATAGAGGAAAAACAATAAAAAGGGACCCAGCGATTAAAAGATGTTACAACAACATAGTATGTAATATAGTGTGGAATATCTATATTGTATGCATGACAATAGCCCCTACATATATCAATATGCCAAATAGTATAACTAGTATTATGCAACCTTAAGGCATAAAAAATTTTTTTACGGCTTATCAGCTTACAAAAAAGTGTAAAGATAATATATCCATAGTATATCAACTACGAAGAGTGTATACCCCAATCTAGAAGAGTTGTAATGGGCCAGTAATAGTTAGATCCAAATTGAGTGGTAATAGACCATCATAAGTAAATAACATTACCCATGTGAAAAAGAGTGAAATGGGGATAGTTGCAGTCCCGTCCCGACGCATTTCGCCAAACAGGCTTCTTTAGTGGACAGAAACCTTATTGCCCAGGTAGATCTTTTATATGCAAGACAGACATCTACACCTGGAAGAGCTTACCTAATTGCAGACATGCATTCTCGGCGTCCACGCCGCAAATCCGAGCGGACCATGCCCCACTTCCGGCAGTCTAGCTCAACTGCGCATGCGCACGAGCACAATACAGACGCCGGGAGAAGGGAAAGGAACCGATCGGCATGCGGCGAAGACGCACAGCACCTGCATATGATAAATAAACGACTGCCCTCATAGAGAATTACAATTATATCAAGGAAAATAAGATAAACTGAAAAAATAAAAAGTTGTAGGATGAGGAGTTATGTACAGCAATGACCCTTTTCTCTTCACCGGGTATGTACTGGTATGTACTCAGCACCGTTCATGTATCATCCTGTAATTTTTATATCGTGTATTTATGCTTTGTAGGTGAGCTCTCCGTCCTGATTACTTGGCATCTACTCAGCCATGTTTAATGCAAGAACAGTCCAGTATTGTGAAGACTCGTCTGCTGAATTAATGGCACTGGCCGGTGGCATCTGTACTGAAGGACTCTGTGGCCTAGTGTGAAATAAACCAAGATACCGTCTAACCCATTTCTTCCTTTTTTATTTTCTTCTTTCCTCAATAAGAAACCAGCGGATTTAGAGTTTGCCCATAAGACACTTAATCAAAAGAATGGAGGTTTCCAGATGTAAAGTTTAAACAAGTTGGCGAGATGGTCAAGGACTTGGCTCCAGTGGATCGAGCATCAAAAATCCCATTAACGTGTATGTTGCACAATGGATTTACTCTACATAATTTGACTGTACAATCCTTTTAGAATAAATTCACATCGTGTAGTCTACCCACAGCCACGGGGTTACCAAGAAGTCTGAGTTCCTCTTCGGAAAATTAAGGCTGGGGATCCATTGGCTTTTTTGGTCTGTGGTCCATTTTGTGTTCTATATCACTTGCTTAGTAAACAGGAGTCCTGCCATATTAGAAGGTCTCCATCACAAGCCGGCACCTTTTTCGTTTTTATATTCAGGTGTTTGACAGAATAACAGAGGGATCCAACATTCCTCCAGATAAAATGGTACTTTATTCATATTATTAAAACGTGACCTCCACAGTTGTCAGACATTTCTGACGCGTTTCGAACCAACATAGTTCTTAATCGTAGCCTCAAATATGTAGAAAAATCAACTTGTCAGGTTTTTTTTTTCCACTGTTTATACAAATGCTAATTCGGTGGTGGGAATCCACTCCTAAGCTTGTTCCCTACACAGGCTCAATAATATCCCAGTCCGGTGACTATGCTTGCCCCAGGTAGATGAGTAACTTATTTTTCATGTTCCTCGAACTAAGACCTAGTGCATCGAGCTGGATGGAAGCATTGTCATCCTGGAAGATTGCATCATTATCTGGAAACAAAGTGTTGACCATGAGATAGAGTTTAATCACTTCGAATATCCAGATACTTCTGTTCTGTTACTTTCCCTCCGAAGAAGACTATCGGACCAAGAGTAGCAGGATATTGCACCCTAAATCATACAGGAACACCGGCCATGATTGACAGTAGTTTTAAGGCGGTCAACATTGTAGACTTCATCTGGTGATCTCTGGAAAACACGTGATCAGAAGTGGGTGGAAAACGGTAAAACTGGACTCGAGACCATGTCAAGTTTTCAGCCTCTGGTGTCCATGTTTTGTGGTCTATTTCCCATTAAAACGGTTGTTTGACGTTTGTTTCAGTTTTGTCATGGATATTATTTTTGTGCAGTTCACACTTGACCATTTTCACTGATGCTGAGGTCCTAAAACTTTCAATAAACTCTGCAGTATTTTAAGGGGCCATAGCTTTGTGGCTACACTTTGGTTCTGATTCAGTCCCACGTGTCAAACTTTAATTTTTGGCCAGAGCTACTTCTGGCTGCAGATTGTTTTCCAGTCTTTACATACAGAAATTTGATCAAGGGAAGAGTAGACCTCAACTCCCATCAACTTGGGTCACAGACACACCTGTTGGGTGGTACCAAAAATCATTCCCCTTTGGAGCTCTGTCAGGTCTGACATATGCCCAGAAAACAAACAGATTTTGGAACAGAACAGGTAATTTCTCAACCGTAATATAAGCTACATGGTTGAGAGGAAAAAGGGGGTGCTCCCGGTGATGGCAGAGGTGTCGGGAAGAGTTCTAGTTACCTTATCCAACCATGGTATTACCATAGTCAGTAATAACCAGACTCGGATGATTAATATGAAGGGCATTCACTGACCAATCCAGAGGAGCTTTAGCATGTATTTCCTCTTTAGTGCTGTACATAGACTTCATCCAAACATCAATTCAGTAGTTCGGCTCAGAGATGCTCCGAGATGCTCCTACTTGGGTGCACATCAACGATCATTCCCCTTTGGCCCTCTGACATATCATGTCCGGAAAACAAACATTTTTAGAGTGGCACAAGTAATTCATCAACAGTAATTCAAGCTACGATTGAGTGGAAAAAGGGGGTGCTACTGGTGGTGTTAGGAAAATAGTGTGGGATTCTAGTTATTTTGTCCAACCTTTGTTTGAACATACTCTAATCTGCAGGGCTCATATTCCTATCAAAGGTATTTACTCTTTCTTTAGCTTGGATTTCTACTTTAGTGCTATACACGAACCTAATATTTCACTGAAGCTTATTTAAAGCTACATCTATTGTCCTATTTTGGCAAAAAGACTATCACTGGCCATGTCTTCTGTTCTTGAATAAGGAGTGACTTTTTTGCCACTTTTTTTTAGGGGCACTGTCTCTGGTGGAGAGGGCTTGGGTGCTGACGGAAAGAAGGGTGTACAGAAAATTGCCAAGTACTAAGTAATCTTCCAGAATCCTCCCATAATATAGACGTTTAAGTTTTCATACTGCAATACCGCTCCTTTGCGTTGCCAAGGGCGGGTGACCGAGGAAGCTTTCACTTTTGAAAAGTGACTTTGAGAGAGCAATGAGTCATAATGTTTGGTGCAACTTTTATAGCAAAATGCTCTAGTCCGTCTGCTGCCGCTAAAAATGACGGTTCATACATACAGAAAAATATGTAGACGATAAGTATTCAGCCAGTATTATGCTTTTATTGGCATTTTTGGGCCTAGCATTGCCCATTCCCCATTTGTATAGCCAATGGACGTAAGCTGGTTTTTGTTTTGAAATTGTCCTTACCTATTGATGTTCCATGCTCAGAAGGGTTCGCCTTTGCACTAAGCTTTTTGTTTCCAGAAATCTCACACACAAAAAAACAATGCCATTTTTGGGGCATATTCACAGCTCAATGGCTGGATTAGACTGAACCCAGTAGCAGGCAGCTCTAGCCTATATGCTACCTGGGAAAAATAAACAGGTGCAGCTAATTGCTGAGAAGCAGCTCACACACCCCACTGCTAGGGGAACAATTAGATAATAAAAAAAAACTGCTTATTAGTTTACACCCAAGAGAGATTTTGTAGATCTCAGAGGTTTGAAAATTGAAGGTTTTGCTGCTTTGTATGCAGAAACCAAATTAGGTTAGTTGGTTGCGAGTTGCAAAAAAATTCCCAAAGTGAGAAAATCTGACAACATCCAGATGAACATAAACATATCCAGCTTTATCTCTTAATCCATTAAAAACAACCGAATCAAATAGAAAATGAAAAATTTAAACCGGTCCATAAGCCTTACATGCTTGCAAGCTCTAACTCATCACATAGCGTCACCTAATTCAGAAAAATACCTTCAACAACCTTTAGATATTTATTTTTTTTTTTTGCTGGATTTTCAGTCTTTCCTGCTCAAAGTCAGACGTTTGTGTCTCTCATTAGGAAGTATTTGCAAGTTCAAGTAAAAGCCCCAATATTTTTCCTTTTTAAGGATACTGGGTTTTATTAACACTGTGAACGGTTTCTTGTTATAAGACTTAAACATCTACTTGATGAGGCCTGAATCGCCCCGCGCCTTGCCCTGTGCTTAGTTTGATGTCTTGACCACAGACCACTAAGCTTGCGTTTTGCTGTGTTCTTGCCATTAGTGGTAAGGCGGCTCCCGCAGGCCTGGTTGGAACTCTTGGGTGCATGAATTTCATGCCCAGGAGTCTTGGAATATTCAGCCTTTTTACTTTTTCTTTCTTTTCCGTTTTTACAGGGCCCAGCAAGACTAACATCTTGGCAGTCACTTTTTCTCTGTTTGTTATGGGTCTCGTGTTTGGCGCCCTCCATAGCTTTTTCAGTCTTCGTGATCTCCCTCCAATGGGGTTGTGTTCTTGTTTTATTATTTTCCCCTAAGTGGCTGGGACATAGATTTTCCTCAAGTAAGAAAGTGTCTTCCTATCCTGCCGCACGTTTCACTGTATGACTTATAGTAAAGCTTTTAAGAAGCCAATTGTTTTATGTTTACTCTTTATGAGAAGCTTCCTTTGGTTGATATAAAACTGTTCAATGTTACTTTCAATTATTTGTTAAGGTTGATTAAAGAGGTTTTCTTATTGTCGTTGAAGGCTAGTGAAGGAGTTTCCTTCGAGAGAATGCTGTATCTTAAAGGAATTGTCCCCATAAGAGAGAGTATGCAGTTGTTGTAGACTGAACCATAAAGAAGTTCCCACATCGCATTGGGGGGTCAAATCAGTATATTGGTTGACACGTGCCAGAGAGAGAAGTCACAGCCTGACCCCTTCTCAGTTAAATGAGTTCTCCTATCCTTTATTAAAGAGACATAACTTTTAACAGGTTGGGCGTGAACACATTCCTTAAGCAACATGTGACATTACATCCAGCCTCTTAATTGGCTCTTCTTATCTACATTTTTTATTTTTTTTTTGTAACTGTATTTTTATTCGAAATTTTTTGTTTTTCAATAAACAGGTATACAGTAGCAACATGCATCACATCCATAAGGTATACAGAATTAACATGTACAACGCCGTTCAACATATCCAACATGACCTACATCACATATAGCAGGCGACAGGGTATTCTAGTGCATAGTCAGATAACTCTCGGGAGGGCACTACCGTGGCAAGTGAGGCCCAGTAGAGATGCAAATTAGCATAATCCTACTACGAGGATACATGTGTCCCCACAGTACCAACTGGCACTGCAAGGAGACATGCACTCCAGTGTAATTTAGCATGAATGTGAGGAAAAGGGTTTTGTCCGACATTCCTCCACAAAGGGGTAGACAACGTGCAAGGGGGCCCCCACCTTGTGTGGGGGCCCGGGGCAAATGCCGAGGGCCCCCTCCAAAGGTAAAACCGAAATTGACAATGAAAAAAGGGATTACTTAAGTCAATCTCTTAAAAAATTTTAAAACCAATTAAAGGGGCATAGGAAATAGACAGCCCAAGAGGGGGGGGGGGAAGGAAAAAAGGGAGAAAAAAAAGCAAACCACTCATTCAGCTACTGAGACGCGCTTTCCCCAAAAAGGCCCCTCCCTTTAAAATTTTGGTTACCCGTTATGTAGAACACCCCGTGGGTACTCCATGCGGGGGTTTTCCCCCAATTCTCTGGACAAGATCAAAGCCCACTGGGGGGGTTAGTTTGTTTCCATCCCCCCCGATTTTCAAGCACCTGGGCCGCTGTGAAAACCCTTTGAAACATCCCCCCCCTGGCTTTGACCCTTGGGAGGTTTTTTAAACCGGACTACTCAAAAAGGTACGTAAAAGGGGCGGGGGAGAATCCCCAAAAAAAAAAAAAAAACCCAAGCCCTTTGCCCAAGAGGCCCCTTTCCCCCCAGAAGGGGCCCCGGGAAAAATCGAGCACCCCCAAAAATATGGGGGGAAAGGGTTTTCTCGTGGCATTCCCACATCCCGCAGCCCTGATGGGGTTTGGGGGGAAACCCACTTTTTGGGGGAAGGTCGGGGAATATGGTACCAATGTGAAGGACTTGTTTTGGGGTTTTCCCCTTTTGGGGCCAACACGGGCCAAAAGACTTGGCCCCCTTCCCCTCCAAAAAAAACCTGCCAAGAAGTGTAAGGCCCCGGGGCCTTCCCTAGGTAGGCTTCCAATTTTGTCAAAAATTTTTTGTGGTTCTAGGCCCCTTTAAATCCGGGGCCTCATTAAAACAGCTGTATTTTAGGGGAAATAAAGGCCCCTAGTAGGGACCCCACTTTTTGCACAATTGCTAAAAATTTGTAGGAGGGAGGGAAATGATGTCCCATAGAGAGAGGAAAGGAGGTGTTTAAAATCTGGAGGTAGGGGGAAAATCTAGATTTTGGGGAAGGGCCCTGCTGCTTCGGGAGTACCTCAAGGGGAAAGGAGCCTCTGCCCCGGGAAACCCCCCGGGGGCAATGCCCGCAAAGCGAAACAGTTTCTCGCCTAGCCTTTGGTCGGGCGAAAAAACCCCGAGGAACTAGGGGGTAGGAGGGGTTTGTGCAAAAGAACGTTTTGTCATAGGAGAAGGGTGGGGAAAACCAAAGGGAAAACTGTTTCTCTGCATGTCTCCCCCAGTTTACTAGGATTTGAACCAATTTTGGGCCTAACGAGTGGTTATGGGGGGGGGCCCTTGAGTCCCAGAGAAACGGTTAGGTTTTGGATTGGGGCCCAACCAAACCCTTCTCCCCCCCTCCATCCATTTGGATTTTGGGATCTCAGGGCCGGGGGACCATGCCGGGTTATGGCGAAGGGGGGTTTGCCCATTTGTAGTGGAAAAAATTTGGGCACCGCCAACCCCCCCTCTGCTTAAATTGTCATTAAGACACCCTTTTTTATCGGTCCCTTTACCCCCGGGACCAAAAAAAAGTTAAAGGGAGGTTTGGCCTGAAGGGTTTAAAAACTCTCGAAATGGGGGGCCCGGTATTGGGGTGTTCAAAAAAAGTAAAAAAGAGTTTGGGCAAAATTTTCTTTTAAACCGCATTGTTTCCTACCAAAAAACAAAAGGAGAGGCAGGGGAGTCCCCCCATTTGGGAAAGGGGATTCAATTCCCAAAACAGGGGGGGGAAGTTACCCCGGATTAAAAGGGTTTTAAATTTTTTCCGTTATCATAAGCCAAAGGTATTTAAGGGTTTGGGGGCCCGCCTTTGGGTGGGGGAAAAATTTATTTTTTAAGACAAATCTTTTTCCCCTTGGGTGGTAAATTGAGGGGGAGACCCTTCCATTTTTGTGGCGTTGCCCCTTTGGGACCCGGGGGAGAACGTAAACCGCTCTAAGAGGATATGTAGGGAGGGAAGGGAGATTGTATTTTTGAAATTTTAATTAAGAGGATTGTCATGGGCAAAAAAAAGGAGATTTTTTAAACTCCTTATTTCCCCCCTTACCCCCTTAATATCTGGGGGGCCCTAATTGTGCCTAGGGGCTCTATGCAGAGGGCAAACAGGAGGGGGGGGACAGCGGACCACCCTTGTCTGCCCCAATTTTTTTCGGGAAACCCGTGTCCCGGGGGGGTGGTTGGGGAAAATTTTAAACTGCCCCCAAAAGGGGAAATGTGTAAAGGGCCTCTGTTTGCCGCCCTTAAATGGACCCCCCGAAGCCAAAGTTAGTCAAAGTTTCAAAGAGGAATGGCCCCCCCACCCGGTCAAAGGCCTTTTTCCGGCCCAAAGCTGAGAAGACCCTGCCCCGTTTGAGCTTTAAGAACCTCGATCAAGTCGATTAGTTCTTCTGGTGTTTTCCCCCCCCATTGACGGGAGTGGAAAAAAACCCCACTTGGTCCTTTTTTTGCCCAGTTTGGGGCGCCAGACTCCCAACTATTGGCCAGCAGCTTGGTAAAAATTTTTAAAGGCCCAAATTTCCAGAAGGGCTTTGGCCTATAGCTGCAATGTCAGTGGGTCCTTCCCTGCCTTTGAATAAGCGTTTAGGTGTGAAGGGAACATCGAAGTAGGGTTTGCGGGAAAAACCATTTAAGGAAGGGTTGAAGAGAAGAAACATGACCGGGGTTTTGGATCTCCGCAAAGGTCTTAAAAAAGTATTGATAACCCGGGGGCCACCGGCCCTGGGGCCCTTTCTCAAAGGGGCTCCCAACACCTCCAACAGGTTTATCAATTGTGTTTGGGCTTTAAGGGGTCAGATGCCTCTGGCGGGAGGCTTGGGAGGGGAAAATTGGGCGTTTGGGAAATCCCTAAAAAAGTTGCTTTGCTTTCAAACCCCCTGCCCCGGGGGGCTTCGATGGGAGGGGGAGTAGAGCTTGGAGAAAATCTCCCGAGGAAAAATTTTGCAATCGATTTGGGGTGAAAAAGAGAGTTTCCTTTCCCTATTTCGAAGCGCTGCCGGGCCCTAAAAGGGACAAGTCCTATCTTTTAGTTGTCTAGGAAAATTGTGGGCCTTGTTGCCATATTCAAAAATTTCCCCTGCTTTAAGTATAAAAGTAGTTTTTCGGTTTAAAAAGGACCAAAGATATCTTTTTAAACTCCTTTTTGGTAGCCAAATATGTGCCCCGTGGGAGACAGTGTTGGTTTTCTCTGTTGTGTCAGAAGGGGCGGGTCCTCAGAGAGGACCCTTTTTTAACTCATAGTCCTTTTTTGACCTGGAGCCCATGCAATGCACTCACCCTAAAAACCCGGCCCCCTTTTTAGCCCCCCACAGGGTAGCCACCGGGACACCGAACCCCTATTGGGGCCCCAAAATAGGGGTGTCAGGGGTTTCCCAGCTTCTCTTGTAGGTGGAAATTTTTTTAAGGGATTGTTAAGTCTCCAATGACACGGGGCCCTTGGGCCCTGGGGCTGGGGGAAACTAGGGCGACTTGGGCCGGGGCGTGGGCCCCCCTTTTCCCACCCGGTAATTTGGTCAAAAAATCGAATCGTTCCCTCAACTGCGTTTTAGGGGTGTTCCCGAAGAAAATGTCCAGGCTGGTGTGTGTTTTGGGGGGAGGGGAGTAAAAAAGGTTTTAAATCCCGTCCCTTTTGGGTGGGTAACCGCCCCAGATCGAACAGGGCCCCGCCCTCTGTGGCTTTCGAAAGGGAGCCGAGATTTTTGGGCCCGGGGTCCACCCCCCGGACCTCCCCCCCACCCGCCCCAGCGATCCATCACCCTTTGGGGAAAAACCCAAAATTGAGGTTTTTCCCCCCACCCGGGGGCCGGGGCCCAGGAAGGGGGGGACCCGAGAGTCAAAGCAAAACCCTTTTCAAGGGAAAAATAGCTGAGCTCATTTTGGGGTTTTAAAAAATTTGGGAAAGAGAATAGGTCAATTTTGGAGAAAGCCTGTAGGATGATTTAAGCGAAAACCCCTTTGGAAACAAGGATAGATTTTTGGGGCCCGCAGAGGGCATGAGCTAGAGACCATTATAGCTACCCCCGCCCTTTTGGTCCCGGGCCATGTGCATTTTAAAAGTGACCGGGGAAAACGATGTCTGGCGAAAAACCCAAAAAAGCTCCCCGGCCTAAGGTGCATTTTCCCGCGAAGGAAAACCAAAGTCGGCCCGCAAATGCCTTACATTCTCTAAAGGGGCTAGGCTTTGTTTTAGCATTAGAGTTGAGGCCTTTTAGTTCAGGGTGAGGGGCCCGAAAAATGGCGAACGCCAGTTTCCCTATGGAGAAGCCTGGAATTAACTAGGCAAGGAAAAGGAAAAAAGGGGGGCACCTGAGCAAGGGGGTGAGGTGCCCGGACCCTTTAAACTAGGGTTTGGGCAATTTTTGGGAAAAGGACAGAAAGGGAAAGGGGTTTTTGAAAGGGATAGACGCAGACACTTAAAAATTAAGCAACGAAAAAAATATCCCGAAGGAAAAAAAACTGGTTTTTGCCAACTAGAGAGGGGGTAAGGGATACCTCGGGTCCCCAAGTCTCTGTTCTGGGGGTTTAAAAGGTGTTTTGAAAACCAAAAACAACACTAAAATGAAGACCCAAATGAAAACCCCCAAAAAGGGGAAATGCCCAGTTTGAGACTCACCCCCCCTATTTCATGAAAACCAGGGAAATCTTATCCACCTTAAAAGTGGAGAGCGGGGAACCCAAAAAAAGGGTTGACTGAAAACCCAAAAACCCATAGGAAAAAGCCGAGGGAAAAGCATACAGTATAAAATACGATAAACCCCCAATACAGCCTAAAGTAGAAAAAAAGAACAGGTGGCTGTTTACGATTTTTAAACCCGGCAAACTGTAGTAGAAAGGAGGTCCCCCCAAAGGTCCCTTTTGGTTCCCGCAACCGGGTGGGCATCCCTCAGCGAACAGGAGAGCGGTGAGGCTTTGGGGGAGACTGGAGGGGACCCGCCTTACCAACCCCCCGAAAGAGAAAGCCCTTTTGCCCTACGGAGGAGGGGAGGGGGAGCAGGAATAAAAGAGGTCCCCAAACGTCGACTTTGGCGGGTCGGGATCTGGAAAGGGCTTGGGAGAAGTCCGGAAGGGCCTGGGAAGATCTCAGGGGGGGCAGATCGCCCCCCCCTGCGCGCCCGATTGGGGAAAAGGGGGGGTGCCACTGTGCGGTTTGCGGTGTTCCTGAAAGGGGCAGAAGGAAAGGGGGGGTTAGGTTTCCCTCGCTTCTGAAGGGGGCCCAAGACAGGTCTTGAAAGAGCTGGGCTGAAGGGAAACCCCGGGAAATTTTAAAGGAGCGGACTCCCCGGCCTTTTCCTTTGCCCGCCCCGTTCAATTGGTAGTCATGGGGAAACAAAAAAATACATCTTCGGGTTGTGGAGAAAGGCCCCTTTGGGCGGGAATGCTCTGTGGGCCCCCGTCCAGCTTGGGAAAGTAGGGGGGGGGGGGGGGGGGGGACCCCTAACACTTGGGAAAACAGGGGAGTCCAACGTAGTTGTTTATTTTTCCCTCCCCCCCGGGGCTTTGGGCCGGGCCCCTTTAAAACGCACGTTGTTTCGGCGGGCCCGGTTATCCAGAATCTTTAGATGGGGCGCCATTTTTTTGCATAGTGGAAGTTTGCGCCCATAGGGGTTTTGTGGACTTGGGTCAGATATTTGGCGTATCGTCGGGGGTATTCCCCCAGCTGCTTACCCGGGGCGTATTGTCTTGAAAACTTTTCTAAGGGGTGGAAAAAGTCCCCTTTGATGGCGCCCGTTTAAAATTTAGATAAAAAGTTTCCCCCAATTCATTTTATCGGGGGCTGCATCATCCTCTCAGCCCCCGGTTTGGGGTGGGGAGGAATCAGGGGGTATGAGTGTCCAGCAAGGGAGCAAAGGGAGCCCCGCCATGAGTGAGAGTCTCTGCTGCAGGGTGGGTTTGGGGGGGGCATGAAATCCCCAGAGCCCTTTTTCCCCAAACTAGGAACCTTTTGGGGGGCCCCCCGGGCAGATATCCTCCTTGTTCAGAAGGGGAAAAGTTTGGGCGCCTTTGCCCTTTTTGGCGAATTATGGGGCCCTGGGGCACCCATGGCTGCCTTTTGTACTGCTGCCCGGGGATGAGGAAGGAGGGGCCTGGCAGGGGGCCCCGCACGTCCTCACAAAATAGCCGGGGGGGGGGTTTGGGGGGGTACCTGGGGAAAGGGTTTAGGTTTCCCCCTCTCTCGTCCCGGTCCCGGAATTTGGGGGATCCCCGGGTGCTGCGAAACCCCCCTGGTTTCCCCGGGCGGCGGGGGAGTGGGCAGCCACTGTAGAGGGGAGTTGCGCTGCGGGGCGGGTGAAATCAGGGCCCTTTTCTCTCTTCCCGGGCCCCCGTGGCGCCCGGGCCTGAGCTGGGGGGAACTTTCAGCTGGTCGGGGCCCCCTGGAGGAAGGGCGTCAGGGCTGTCTTTTGGGGCCGCGACGGGAGCTAGGGGTTTTCTGCTGCAGGTCCAAACTTCTTTTAACCCCTGGGGAAGGGGGCAAACCATTTTTTTTTTTCTTTTTTTCGGCCTCTTCATGCGGGAGCTTCACACTACACGTCCCCCCCGGCTAAAATTTTGGGCCCACGCCCTTTTTCTTATCTTCATTTTAAAAAGGGCATTGGCCAACCCTTTTTAACAGAATCAAAAAAAGTTAAGGCGAGTTTGTTAGTTTGGCAAAATTTTAGGGGGTGTTGAACACAGACGCCATCTTGTGGGGGGAATAGAATTTTCACATTATAATTTAAAATATTGGGAATGTAGAGATATACAGGGCCGCTTTTACTTTAATAAAAACTTGGGGGGGCTTTTACTGACTAAATTCTTTTAAAAATAGGACACAAAAGGGTCCCACTTTTATAAACCCTTTTTTTCCCATCCCCAACAGTCCCCCTTTAGCTTTGGTCTCTTTTTGTCTTTCCCTTGGGACCCTTTACACCAAGGGACCCAAAAATTTTGTTGGGAAATGTCCCCCCCTTTTTTTTCTCTCCTTTCCAAAAAAAGGGGTGGGGCTCTACTCAACCCCCCCCCCTTGAAAGACCATTTCCCCCTTTCCCCCATCCCTTTTCCCTAATCTGTCCCTTAGCGGAAGGGTTTCCCCCCCCCGAAGAAGGGTGGCCCCCAAAAATAAACCCCGGGTTTCACCCTATTTTCACCCAACCCTTATATAGTTTTTGTTCTTTGAAAAGGGATGTGCCAATTTAAGAGGGACATAGACGACCCTTTCCCGGGACAATTCTGGCATCCCAAAAGTCTTCAAGGGAAAGGCGTTTTAAAAATTCAACCCTGGTGGGGCAGCCTTTGGTTTTACAGTTTCACAAAATTTTTTCCCAAACAAGGAAAAAAAAAACAACAAACAATTGGGGAAGAATGAGAAAATACAGGAAAAAACCCCAAAAACCCGCTGAAATAAAGCTCCCCGCCTTTCCCTTTTAACAAACGAACCCGTCTCCCCACGGTTTTAGGATTCCCAAATTTTTTTTAATTCATGGAGGGGATCTGCCCAAATTTTTTTAATTTGGCCACCGTCACTTTACCGTTCGGTCCTGTATTGTCTGGGATGAAAGTACAACAGGTTTCTCCGATCATTTTGCACACTCCTCCCTTCTCAGCCAACACCATGTCCAGGGCCATCTTGATCTGCCAGGCTACAGCAGAGGTTGGGCCCTCCTGATCTGCCAGGCCCTGTAGGGCATCTCTGGTGTAATCTCAGCTGGTTGTAATATATGTAATTTATCCAATCTACATTCTAGTTGACAGTGATGATCGGTAGCAGAGATTCAAACCCAGCAGCGACTTGATCCCTTGCTTTAAACTCATCAGGGACCCTCCCTTTGGGACTTCTATAGCATCAGTATATACGTTGGGGTTCAAAGCTGCCCTTGGGGTGACTCCCCTTCTGCTCCTGGCCCTCACTGTCTCAGTGGTGTGGCTATCCCCTGACCCTTCACTCAGTATGTGGAATGGGATGAGTAGTTTGGTCAGGGCACATTGTCCAGTCCAGTTACCCTCCAACTTAGTCCTGACTTTGAGATCTCCACATATCCAATATACATCCCCTATGGAGAGTACTTGATCCTGCAATTTGCTGCCACTGATATTACTGTATGTGGAGCAGTACCCTTTGGTGGTAAAGTTACCCAGGAATCTGCCATTTCCCATACTACAGGTATAGCAGGTGTAATTACCTGGGTAAACTGTAATCCCAACCCCTGGCCTTGATGTTTTGGTGGTGATCGGGTACTTGGCCTTCCATTCCTCACAGTCAGTGTGGTTTGTGGTGGAGTTGGTATACAGACTAAGAAGACATTCCTGTACTGATACAGGAATATCTAGAGGGACAGTGTCCAGATGGGGCCTAGTGGCTGAGCAGACATAACAATTTGTTTTAGCTGTATACTTAACCCATTCCAGCCACAAGTTCTACAGCTATGGCTGTCATGCTCTGGAAGGTCTGTATATGGGGCTTAAGCGGGTTTGCAGGTGTGGGTGCTGGAACTCCCAACCATTTCTCTGGGTCTATATTCATATATTTCAACGGGATCTTCTAAATCTCCGTGCCCCCCCCCCCCCTCGTATGTAGGCACCCAGGACATATATGCCTCCATCAGTCTCCTGAGGATTTTCAAAGGTTAGGGGTTTGCTTTCACCTGGTATTCCCTGTTCTTGACAGGTTCCAGTTTTTGTTAGACTCATCCTTGTCAGTAAGGGCTTCCCCTGTTTATCTTTCCTGTTTAAGGCAGTTTGTGGTCTATACCCCCAGTATTCCATCCCACAGCACCCCAGTAGTAGCAGGAGCCTCCCCAGTACTCGTCAGTCACATACAAGTATATACACCGTGCAGCAGAAGATTGCTCCGTGTAGATGTTGCACTGTATGGGAACCTCGGAACAACATACTACATCACAGGAATCAAAGAAATATGTGGCCATATGAGCACTGGATGCGTTATACCAAAAGGTGACCATCCCTTTCTCCTTTGTAATGGCCACTGATGGGTTCTGAACAAGAGTTAAAGCAACATCGTCCGTAAGAGCAGCATCTGCTTCATCTCCGGGGGCTGGAGCGATCTTGCAGTGCGAAGCATGGATCCAGTTGGGCTTTCCTGCCAACTTAACAGATGTGGTCGTGGTCAGCAGGACTTGGTATGGCCCCTCAAACCTCGGCTCTAGGGTTTTACACACAAACTTCTTCACATAGACTCCAGGCTGTAGCTTATGGGCAGCAACGTCTGGATCTGGAATGGAAGAGAAAACTCTAGAATGCATTAGTAACAACCCCTTAACCACTGCAGTCACATAAGAGGTCATAGCATCGTTTTGTAGCTACAGCTGCTGAGGGAAATATGCATCTAGCCTTAGGGCACTGCCTAACAGGATCTCATAGGGCGAGAGAGCTAACTATCCCCGGGGCGTGTGCCTGACTCTAACCAAGCTATGGGCAGGCTGTCTGGCCAGGGCCAACTTCTCTTGCTGCTTTGAGCATTCTGGACTTCAGGGTTCCATTCATTCTCTCCACTTTTCCACTGCTTTCCGGATGGTACGGGGTGTGCAGCGCTAGAGTACTTCCCAATGCTGTCCATACTTCCTTCATCAGAGTGGCTGTGAACGCTGGTCCCTGGTCACTCTCAACCACTTCTGGTACTCCGCATCGGCATACAACTTCTGTCAGCAGCTTCTTGGCCATTGTCTTTGCTGTGATGTCAGCCCTGTCATTTTCTTTTTTGCTTCTTCAGTGTTGAGTTTTCCGTGTGCCTTCACTTTCAAGACAGCAACCTTTTCAGGCAACAGGAGCGCATCCATGAGTTCTCTGATGGCTTTCTCATGCTTGACTGGAGTCCCCGCTGCTATCAGGAATCCTCGTGACTTCCAAATGGGCCCAAAGTCATGCACCACTCCATAGGCATATCTGGAGTCTGTGTAGATGTTGGCTGTCTTATCCTTGGCCAATCTACAAGCCGTGGTCAAGGTTTCTTGTGCCAACTTGTATGAGGGTACACTTTTTGCCACCAACGAAGCATCCACTGTTGTAATTGCATATCCTGTGTGATAGCGGCCTTGTTCGTCTGCAAACCTGGCTGAGACAGATGGCAGATAGGATGTCTCCATTTGCATCACATCACAGCAATCATGGACGTCCTCATCTTCTGTTTTTCCCCTCTCCGCCATTCCACTATCTCCTCTTGAAAGTGGAATGAGGGCAGCTGACTCGAGGATGCTACATCTCAAAAGCGTGACATTGTCCAGTATGAGGAGAGAACATTGGAGGCTTAGATGTCATGAGGTGCCAACAGGATGAGGGAGTGTCCGAGTATGATATCCGCTGTCTTATCCAGCAGCACTTGGGCTGCAAATACAGCTTATAAACTGGAAGGTCCTCCCCTTGCAGCTGGGTCCAGCCTTGCAGAGTAGTATCCAACTGGTCTGTTTTGGCCTGCATGGGCCTGTGCTAGGACAACCAATGCATATCCCTCCTTTTTTTTTTTTTTTAATTGTTTTTATTGAACAATATCCTTGACATCAGTATAGCAAACAATGACAGTATGCATAAAGGGATTACACAAAAGCAATCTGAATGAAATGTCCAAACATACTGAAAAAAAAGGTTATGACATCAAGGACAGTTACATTTTTCATTTTTATAACAAACATCACACAGTCTTATGCACGATATTTTGAGATTGACTTTACATTTCAAATATAACTGCGGATAAACAGTTACAAACATAACATAACTATTAAAAGTGCAGTGCGTCTCAGTTTTCCTCTCCACAGTGCAGGCTCAAGGGTGCGACTCCCCCCTCCCCCGCCAGAACAACTAGCGGGCACGGTTGCCCCCACGAGCCTCGGCAGCATCATCCCCGCATCACCTGGTCAATATCCATCTCACTGGTCAGCACATGCCAAGCTAATATACCTCATTAAGAATCGACCACTACCTGCAAATCAATCGGATCAGTACCTGCCAACTGTCTGCCCTGGTACCAAGAAGTCGTCACAAAGCACCGTTTTATGCAGCCCTTAACATCTGTCGAAAGTGTATCTATATATTTCTCCCATAGCTCGAAGAACTTTTTTACTCTTGTTTCCTTTTGCAAAGTAGCCTCAACCCAGTCCATATGCATCAAGAAGCTAAGTGTACTCTGAAATCGAGTGAGGGTGGGGGCCTCAGGCTGCAGCCAAACCTGCCGAATAGCTGTGCGAGCCGCCGCCGCCACAACATGCCTCATTCTTTTAACGCGATTGGGTATATCCGAACTTCCATGTCTCATTACACCAAACAATGCCCAAGAAGAGTTGGCAACACATTTCAGATTCAAAGACTGATCCATTTTTTCCCGTTACGGGGCCCCCAAAATTTCCCCCTTATTAATGGGCAATCCCACAAACAGTGGTAGAGGTCTGCCGCTGGGGACCCACATTTGAAACAGCTGTCAGTTGGGAACCGGCCCATACGATGTCCCCTAACTGGTGTAAGATAGGCGTTATGTGCTACCTTCATGAACATCTCAGTATATCTAGCCATCGGTAGAAATTTATATGCGTCAGCAAATGCCTCCAATATCATAGATGTGGAGATATCAGCATCCCGGTCATGCCACCTGGCCAGACCAAAGTGTGATCCGTCATACTCAAGATCCTCAAGAAGGTATTTGTAAATAGTAGACAGCTGTGCTCTCCTTGTGGGAGGGTTAAGGATTGTACGTTCGAAGGCCACGTCCCAATTTGCAAGTTGTAGGTGTCGCTTCACCTCCGATACATAGCTAGCTGCTTGAAGATAGTTAAAAAACGGAATCAGGGGTGTAGCATAAAGGTACCGCAACTCAGAGTACAATTGTTTAGTGTCAAGGTTCAGAAAATGTTTTATTTGATACAAGCCCAGGCTGCGCCAAATTCTGAAGGTGTGTTGTGGTTTACCCCCCTGGAAATTTGGGTTACTTATTAAAGATAGGTATGGGGAGTAGTCCGGGTTCAGTTTAAGTTGCCTAATCTTTCGCCACGTCCTCCACACTGGCATGAGCAGCTGATCATCCCTTATCCCCAGGGAAAGTTTGTCGTACGGTAAATGAACAAAATTAATAAGTGAAATGTTCGGCAGCCCTGCCTGATCTAAGGAGCTATCCGTAAAAATTGTTGTAGATCGTGCCCAGTCCGTAAGGAAACGGCTCAGGGCCGCTAAGTTGTAAAGACGGATGTTGGGAAATCCCAGACCACCGTGTAGCCTACGCTGTTGAAGTATGAGTAACGGAATACGCGCCCTTTTGTTGTCCCAAATAAATTTCCTATATTGTGCATTAATTAGTTTCTCATCCCTCGGTCGCAAATAGACAGGCAGCATATGAAAAATATATAGAAGTCGTGGGAATTCCACCATTTTGACTAAGTTACACCTCCCAGAGAAAGAGAGCGGAAGTTCAGCCCACCTCCTCACAGTTTGTACAAGTTCATCATAATATTTCGACATATTAGCAGAGTACAAACTTCTGGGGAGTTTGGTCAACCCGATCCCTAAATATTTCAAGGCTGAGTTACACCAGCGGATCAGGTGAGTCCTTGACCAAATGGGCTCAGCCGGTCCCTTTAGAAGCATCCCCTCACTTTTATCTACATTGATCGTGTAGCCTGATAAACATCCCACTGCCTTCATGTCACCAAGAATGGGGGCTAGGTTCTGTCTGGGGCTCCTGATCATCATCAGCAAGTCATCAGCATATGCTGTGACCCTGAGTTCCCTAGTGGGGGACAGGATACCTGCGTAGAGCGGTGACTGAGTTATATGATAGAGGAGTGGAGCAATAGACAGGTTGAATAGGAGGGGTAAAGGGGGGGACACCCCTGTTTGGCCCCCCTAAAAAGGTCAATAACTGGTGATAATGTGTTGTTGATAAGCAGGGTCGTTGTAGAGTTGGAGTGAATGTGGGTAATGAAGCTGGCGACGAGGTCCCCAAACCCGCCCCGAAATAGGGTGGCATCCAGGAACGGCCAAGACACCTTATCGAAAGCTTTCTCGGCGTCCAGACTAAGAAGCATGGACACCGGGTGCTCCTCCGCCCGCGCCTGCACAATGGCTGCTATAGCCGCGCGGACATTTTTCGTGGAGTGCCTGTTTGCTATGAAACCATTCTGCGAGGGGTGAATTATGTGCGGCAAAAAAGTTTGTATCCCCGTTGCCACAATCTTATAGTCCTGGTTTAACAAAGAGATGGGTCTATAAGATGTCAGCAAAGTAGGGTCCTTTTTGGGTTTTAATAACAGTATAGTGTGGAAGTCATGAAAAGCGTCTACTTCGGTAGCTTGGGTATAAATGCCAGTATAAAGATTTGCTAGGAGGGGGGATATTTCTGTCTGTAATATTTTATAAAATTCTGCCGAAAAACCGTCTGGTCCCGGAGTCTTCCCGTTCGCCAGCCCCTTCACCACTCCACGTACCTCCTCCTCTGTGATCTCAGCCTCAAGGAGAGCCCGCTGCTCATCAGTAACTTTTGGCATTGACAGTGAATCTAAAAAGGTTACCTTCTGGAGATCACATGGGTCAGCTCCGTAAAGTGTCTCGTAAAACTCAATGAACTTCCTTTCTATGTCCCTATGATCCATCACGATAGCCCCTGAGGAGGCGGATTTTATTGCCGCTATCGGTGGTCTGCCCCGCCAGGGCTTTGCTGCGTTTGCTAAGAGTTTGCCCATCCTGTTACCCCATCTGTAGTACTGGTTTTGCTGCGTGTGTATGTTGGCCTTAGCTTCCCCCTGGAGGAATGCATTCAAGAGGTTCTGTGCTTCAACAAAGTGCTGTAGATTTGCGGCCGTGGGGTCTACAGAGTACCTGTTCTGGGATTGGCGCAAGCCAGAGTGCAGTTCCCGAAACTTCTGCTGCTGTGCCCTGCGTTTCATGCTGACATAACTGATTACATGTCCACGCATAACGGCTTTTGCTGTGGCCCACAAAAGCGGGGTATTTGGTGTGTGGATCGCATTATCTTTCAGGAACTGCACCCATTGAATCTTGAGAAAGTCCCTAAAATCGTCGGACTGATGAAGATACGCTGGGAATCTCCAGGTCTTTTCCCTGCGACTGAGAAGCGGGCCCCCTAGAGATATCGTAATGGGGGCATGATCTGAGACCACAATCGGCAGTATGTCAGCTGTGACTACACTGTGGTAAAGTGAACAAGAGACTAGGGCCATGTCTATGCGGGAGAACGACGCGTGGACAGGAGAGTAGAAAGTGTACGTGCGCGAGGTCGGGTTCACCTCTCTCCAATAGTCAAACACTTCCAGTCTACTGACCAGGCCGTCCAAGAGGGAACCCCTATGAGTGTCTTCCAGCGGGCTGTTAGATCTATCCAGTCTAGGGTCAAGAACTGTGTTAAAATCCCCCATCAGTATGAGGTAAGAGTGTGGTTTCATGATAATAAAATCCGCAAGGCTGCTGAAAAACTCCCGACTCCCCGCACACGGCGCATAGACATTGCATAGTGTATATATGACAGTTCCAATACGGGCTCTCACATATAAAAATCTACCATCGGGATCAGCATATTGGTCCTCTATAGACTGCAGTGTCCCTTTCCTAAAGTATATTGCCACCCCCCTAGACTTTGAGTGGTAGTTTGCCAATATCGGTGGATCCAGCCAGGGAGCTCTAATCGGGATGAACCTATCCCTCTGCCAGTGTGTTTCTTGAAGGAAGAACACGTCTGCCTTTGATCGTTTCATATGTGTCATGACCTGTTTGCGCTTTTCTGGGATGTTTAGGCCTGCCACATTCCAGGACACAAAGTAAGTGGCACTACGGGAGCCCCGTCCCCATCTTCCACCTCAGGAGTACTCATCCCGTGTCCCACTGTGGAAGCTGTAAGAGCGAGCATACCGCAAATTGAAAAACACAGGAGGCGTCCCAGCGAGCGTCCCCATGTTCACCATGTAGCGCGGGAGGGGGAGCCGCACACCTTTTAAAGAGCTGCACCTTCCACCACCGCCAACTATCCTGCACAAAGTTTGAGAGAGGAGAGCACACCGCACATAACAAGAAGATACCTATAGCAATACCTAACCAACTTTAAAAACATTTGGCCTGTGTTGGGCCCAAGTTGCAAACAAAACAACTTTTAACAGGTTGCAAGCAAAGTTTCTAACAGACTATTGTCAGAGCCAAAGCTCCAACAAGGGGGGGGGGTCCCCCATATGATTAACTTAAGGTACATAAGCATAAGACAAACTAGCACTGAATCATTCTCCTCTCTATCCCTGTCCTGTCCTTGAAAGGTAATGTTTGCTGGGAAAAAAGGAGGAGGGAGGAGAAGGGCGGGAAGGGGGAGGGAAGAGAGAGACAAGTAAATACCATCTGTCTGCCTGAACTAACATTATTAAAGAACTAAAGATCAGCAGAACAACATTATCATCACCGCTCAGACGCTGCACCCCTCAGCCAGGTGCATTAGGAAGGAAGCGCCTCGCTGCATCCTCCGGGCGGTCGTATATGGACGCCTGCCCATTCTCCACCACTCTCAACTTCGCCGGATATAGCAGCTGGAATCTGATCCCAGACTCATGCAGATGTTGGCAAACCGGATGAAACGCTTTACGTTTCTGCGTGACTTGTAGTGAGAAGTCCTGGAAGATTAGGATACGCTCGTTCTCCACTCTCAGCTCACGCATTTGGCGGTACGCTCTAAGGAATTTCTCTTTGATTGTCCAATTTTGAAATTTGGCAATAACCGGTCGAGGTCTGTTTCTTCGGTCCCCGATGCTGCCCATGCGGTGGACCCTTTCAATAAGAAGGGGGTCCTTTGGGGTGTCCATTCCCAGTGCAGTGGCCAGGTTTGTGGTCAGGTACGAGGCGACTGCTTCTGCCGGGACCGCTTCCGGGATGCCAATAAATCGAAGGTTATTGCGCCGTGCACGGTTTTCCAGGTCGTCGATTTTGCTTTGCAGGCTGTCAATCACCGCTTGTTGGGTAGATGACGCTCCGTCGAGCCTGGTAATGTTATCTTCTGCAGCTCGGGTCTCCAGCTCCACCAGCTTCTGCGCGTTGTTGGTGATCTGGGCCAACACCGCATTGACAGAGGCCTGGATGAGGTCTATCCTTTTATCCAGGACAGGGAGTATGAGTCTGGACACTTCATTCGCCAGGGCCGCGGCATCTTGGGGGGAGGCTGGGTTAGCAACCGTTGATGTCACGGCCTGCAGATGGTCTCTTCTGCTCGTATTTGGTGGTGATTGTGCCAGGGCGGTATTATTTTTCGGCTGTGCTTTGTTTGGGCTTAATTTATGCTGGGACTATCTAGCAGTTGAGGTGGGCGGAGCTTTGTTTGCCGATGTCGTTTGAGATCGCGTATGTTTAGGAGTGGCTGAAGAACGCACAAATTTGTCCATAATTTATATGGCTTCGTGAAGCAGGATGAACAGTATTTGTCAGCTAGTGGCTGAAGTCCCTCCGCCTGAATTTCCAGACTGATGGTATCTTAGCTGAGAAGAAGTGCTTGTCGTATATGCACTATTATGAGCAGATACATAAGGAGGAAGCCCCCGGGACTCCCGACCCTCACATGGGCAGCAGGCAATACTTTGCAGCAGGGGGCTGGGAGAAGTAAGATGTTATCATTTTCTCCAACAGTAGATGGCAGTAGAGTTTAAGCCAATGGCAGACACCCTAGGAGGTGTTCAGTGTTGATTGAAACAGCAGGTGGCAGCAGATTTCCTTTTAACTGGCACAGCTGTGTGCAGTCCTCAGAGGAGTTTGCAGGCAGTATACCAGTCTCTGGGAGCGGGTATTTGTGAAAGGAATAAAGCGGCAGCCAGGGCTCTGTGTGCCCCTTTGATGGTAAAGACTAGGGCTACTTATGGGTGCCACGTTGCAGGCCACTTATGTAGGAGGGACAGTGACCCTGAAAACTGAAGGGCCTCTCCCCAACTGAAAGCTGCAGCGTGTCTCCAGCGGCCCCCAAGAGTCAGTGGTCGAGCAGCAAGGGGGCAGACTTAAGTGTCCGGCCGAGGGTTAGGGTTCCTGGTCCCCTCCCGCAGTGACACAGCCCGGGGCGTCTTGGCCTTGGGGCCTAAAGTCCCGTTGGTGGAGTGTAGCTACTCACTGCTCCCTTTGTAGTCTGGGTCCCGTCCTGCAGCTCTGAGCAGCGATACCGACTCCCAGCGTCTCAGGAGCTGCACGCCGCCAGCCCGTCCCGGCGCTCCTGCGCCTCCGGCCACCTGCGGTCTCTCGCACCTGCCTTGTAGCGCGCCGGCACTTCGGGGGCCCCGCCGAGCCCTCCAGCAACACAGTCCGCCGCTGCTTCTGGTGTGAGGCACCACTTCGCCTCCTGCGCGTCCCCCGGCGGGTAAGTCGGCGCGGGGACAGCGATGCCGTACCCCCCCAATGTCGGGGGCCTCCTCAGCTTCTCTCTGGCCCCTTCAGCCTTCCTCCGTCGCCTTGGACGTGCCCTGCACATGCGGGGGTAGCAGGGCCGGGGCTCTGCGCCGTTTATTATCCTTTTTGGGTGCCCCCACCCCAAGATGGCCCCGGCCTTTGCTTGCCGGTCCTTGCCACACTTCACCGTAGGGGCCCCGGGGATTCTTTAAATGGCTCCTGGTATAGACGCCCCAGCACCCTCACAGTGCCTTCTCACGGTCTGGTGGTCTTGGGGGCTAGAATGGCTCAGATGCCCGCCAGATTTCGTCTCCAACTCAGACTTCGTAAAAAGTGGCCCTGCGTATGCCCCGCTCCCCGGGAATCCCCCCCCTTTTTTTTTAAAACGAAGACTTTACGGTCTTTGGAGTCGGGATGCCCAGGGCAGGGGCACTGAAAGGTGCTTTTGGCTTTGAAAGGGCTCAAGCATCTTCATCAAGGTGGAAGAGATTGTCTTCATGTCTCTACCAAAATTTGCACGAGATGGAATCCTGTCCTATGGAGCTGGGCTTCGGATCTGACCGACGAGGAGCCTGGTTTTTTGTATCGGGCTTGTGGGGTCCTCCCCTCTTGATTTGCGGGGGCCGGTGTCCTGTCTGTTGCGTTCAAGAAGCGGTGGTCTTGGGTTTTTAAACTCCAGGGTCCTCATTGCGTCAGCCCCTCCGGGAACAGGCTTTAATCTCACATGCCCCACGGAGATTGTCTTGATGCCTTTTGCACTAGAAACACTTTTCTTGGTGCCGGCCCTCCAAGCTGTTCTTCATAAGCCAGAGGCCACCCGTTGGGGTCCGGTCAGCATAGAGATGGGGTTTCTCAAAGGAAAACCCCAGTTCAGAGAACACCTGGACACCCGTGCACGGTATTCCCCCTAATTTTGGGTTTGATATCATGCGGTCAGCTGTTCTAACATTACATCTGGGGCAGCAGTGATCTATCCATATCGGACAGTTTGATGAGGGATTTGGCCTAATGGGCCCCTTCGTTACCTGCACCTCTTTTGAGGTGGCTGCAGAATTTTGCAAAAATTGTATTATTTTCCATAGTGGGGCCAAAAGGCTTTTTTTTCCAAGGAAACCGACCTAATCTTTTCGGGCCTTTTTTCCGGGTTCCTTACAGTAAGGCCTGTGCAATCAGGGGGTCGCAAAGTCAATCCTGATCCCCCCTCATTTCAACTGATTACCTCCTTGGCTTACGGGGTGTGCTTGCGCCCCACTGCTTCCTGCAGCAGAAAGAGACATTTCCCCTGCCCTGCCGTACGTGTCATCTGCTCTTTCTTCCTCCTGCCTTGTTTCCCCCGGCTGTTGGAGCCCCCCCCACAGTATTTCTCCCCCCCAATAATGGGTTCTCCACTTTAGGGGTTTGTGTCTGGTCGCCATTTTTCTCCAGTATTGCATCCAGATTGGAAATACAGATGCAGTGCTGTGTGCCCCATCTTTTTCCCAGAAGTGTTGACCGGGGAAGGGGGGGGGCAATAAATCAGGAGGAAAGGATGTACATCACAATGGGAGCAGTAGGGGGTGGAGTGGGGGACTGGGAAAGGGGGGGCAGTGGGGCCCAAGGGTTCCTGTAGCCTGGGTGTGATGGGGAGGGCTGGAGAGAAGGTGTGTTGCAAGGGGGGGCTTTGGGGGGGGCGTCCCTTGGGGGGGGGTTCACATTGTTGCACATTTTTACTCCGATTTTGCTCTCCCCCCCCAGGGGCAAGTTTTTTGCCATTACGGGCGTTCCAAATATTCACCATTGTCTTGCATGTATCAATAGACTTAGATAAAATACACAACACCTTCCATTGTTGCCTGTTCCACCCCTTTATCAAAAAATGCTTTTGAGGTC
Source organism: Phyllomedusa bahiana (assembly GCA_025379985.1). Classification (NCBI taxonomy): domain Eukaryota; kingdom Metazoa; phylum Chordata; class Amphibia; order Anura; family Hylidae; genus Phyllomedusa; species Phyllomedusa bahiana. Next base: position 73,407 of record JAODAL010003772.1, read on the forward strand.
TTAAATCCCTTTGTGCCGCAATAGACCCAAATCCCTTTGTCATTCGCTTCTCCAATTTTTCAGGTGGGCCCTAACCCGTTATCAATCCTTCATTCTGGTGTTTGACTTACACCTGTCTATCTGTCACACTTGACGCGTTTGCCCTCTCTTTGTCTTTGGCCCCCCGACTCATGCTAAAACTTCTTCCATCAAAATGAGACTCACGTCCTTTTCCTAAAAACCCGCAGATGGCGCTGTTTACCAGCCCAAAATCACTTACAAAACTGTTTTTAAGGGGGTTTTGGGGACGATGTAATCTTCGTGGGGTCCTCAAAAGGTATTTTAAAGGGGGGTTATCTTTGAGTGTTTGGGGTGTTCAGCTAATTTTCTCAGTTGGTTTTTAATCCCGGGGGTGTCTTTCCCGTCAGCAGGGTGTCTCTCCTCCCAGGAGGGTGTTCTCCCCCACTGAAGAACTGTGACTCATTTTTTTGAAGCAGGGGTGCAGAAGGTTTTCTGGAATTTTAAACTCTGTCCCCTGTGCTTAGTCTGCAGGCCCTTTAGGGGTCCAAACACCCGCAAGACCTGTCATATGTTTAGTTTTCAACAACTGAAAACCCCGCGCTTTAATTCTAGTGGTGTTTACCCAAATTTTAATGACAACAGCAGAGATTTTTACTCAACCAAGGACAAATGTGCTTCAAGTAAAGATCGTGCTTTCCGTCATGAAGTGAGTGAAAAAATGGGGGAAGCAAACAGCTTTGAAGGAAAACCCTGTCAGCTGTAAAAACTTGGGGTTGGTGCAGCGGGGAAGGGAGTGAGCAGTGATGGTATTTCTTTTACAACAAAGGGGGTTTTTAGTTCTTCCCCTCACAGGATATTCCCCCCCCCCCTAAATTCTCACATAATGTAGAGGACCTAAAATATATATGTCAACTTATAAAATTTTTAACACAACATAAACTCCCCTATTCAGTCCATCCCCCAGAAAATTAAAAATTGTAAACAATATGTTGGAATGCTTGGGTGACTGTGGATGGGGGCATATATAGGGGGGCTTTCTTGTGTGTGTGTGTTTTTTGTTGTAATATTAAAAAGATAGATGTCTACCATATATTTTCAATCTTTACGTATGGACAATTTATAAAAGGAAAAAAAAATATGGGAATTTAACTCCTAAACCCTTTATCTTGCAGGTGAATCAGCAAGCACTGCACTATACAAGCACTTATGCAGACACAGTGTTATTATTATTATTTTTTATTATCGTTTATTTTGGAGCGCCCTTGATTCCAGGGCGCTGTACATTTCAGGCGGGTACATAAATAACATTGGTCAGACAATTACAAAGTGACAATAAGTGACTAACAATGTACAGAGGAGAGAGGGTCCTGCCCGTGAGGGGCTTACAATCTACAGGGAGGGGTGAAGAGACAGAAGTGAGGGCAGACATGTTTGGGGGGGAGGAGTGCAACACGGTTAATGTTGGTTATAGGCAATCCTGAAGGGGGGTTAGGTTTTCAGGTTACGTTTGAAGCCGGTGAGAGAGGGGAGAGTCTGAGGTGTTGGGGCAGTGAGTTCCAAAGTGTGGGGGAAGCACGAGAGAAGTCTTGGAGACGGTTATGGGGAGGAGGTGATAAGAGGAAAAGCAGAGGAGAAGGTCCTGTGAGGAGCGGAGGTTGCGTGAGGGGAGGTATTTAGAGATTAAGGCAGAGATGTATGGAGGGGAGAGGTTATGAAGAGCCTTGTAGGTCATGGTTAGTAGCTTGAAATGAATTCGTTGGGCAATGGGAAGCCAGTGAAGGGATCGGCAGAGGGGAGAGGCAGAAGTGTAGCGAGGAGAGAGGTGGATAAGACGGGCAGCAGAGTTTAGGATGGATTGGAGGGGAGCGAGGGTGCTAGATGGGAGGCCACAGAGGAGGATGTTGCAGTAGTCGAGGCGGGAGATGACAAGGGCATGGACCAGCATTTTTGTGCTTTCAGAGTTAAGAAATGAGCGATTCGGGAAATACTTTTTAGGTGGAGGTGACAGGCAGAGGTGAGGGTTTGGATGTGCTGTTTGAAGGACAGATTGGAGTCAAAGATTATCCCAAGGCAGCGGACCTGTGGTGCTGGTGAGAGTGTTGAATCCTTATGTTATACACTACAAATGATGATGCCATAAGGAGGCGGGGCTTGCATTAGCCCTGAGGAACAGAACGCCCTCTTTTCAAAGTAGCAGCTTAAGGACTGGACCTGTGAGGAGGTGAAACAACCTCTTGGCAAAAGCCCTTTAAACAGGCAGTAATTGCCCAGAACATTGACCCTAAAGCTGGGAGATACATATAGAGCCAGCAGACCTTGGTTTCACTATCAATTTTAACAGCTATGAGGGGAGAAAACATAGAGTGTGCAGGCAGCCAATCACAGCGCAGGGGGCGTGGCCGGGGCGTTTCCTGTCTAGGGGCCTATCCCAACAGGCTGAATGAAATATCAGCCAGCCAATCACAGTGCAGGGGGCGTGTCTAGGGAATCGACCAGGGGGCGTTCTGACCAGCAACAGAGCAACAGCAGAAACAGAATACAGATTTACAGAGAAGCTGATATCTGCTAAACCAAGTGACAGAGGTAATGCAACCCAATTACAAAAGTGCTTATTTTTACTGTCCCCATAATCTGAGACATGATCTTTGTAACGATAAAACCCCTTTAATCACTTTTCTAAATATATGTGATTACAAAAAGTGAAGACTCTGAGAGCTACAGCATTGCTCAGTCCCCCTTAGTTACCTGAAAGCTTGCATTAGACACGACCAGAGGAGCTTACAGGCTGTGCTTGCATGAAACACTTCTTATCTGATGACAGGGAAAATGAATGAGCTTTCAAGGGGCTGGGTAGAAAGAGCAGTGTATGAGTCTGTGTCTTGCTGTATAGAGAATCAACTGTTGTAAAGTTATTATTTGAGTTAAGTTTTGAGACGCTCCCTTATTCCTCACTCTCTGCTCACCCCATCCCTCTCAGCCCTGTAGCGTTCATGACTTAGCATGATTTGTTTATATTCTAGTCCCGTGCTGATAAGGAGGTAAGTAACTCAGTCCTGGCAAAACCCCTTTAACTCCTTCCTTCAAAAACCAACTTTGCATCTGCAGGACACACAAGACAGACTCGTATCAAATATTACAGAGACATTGACATCAGGAAGCTGTCCCAGCCTCCCTCTGTACCAAGGTAAGGCTCGAATTCAGGACTCCACCGCCAGCGAATTCTCTTTATCACATGATGTCGTTCCAAGCTAGCTAACCAGTCTCTCCCTTCACTGTGAAAAGACTCAAAACTCCCCCCTTTTCTCCCAAGGGGGAATTCTGCTATATCACAGAGCTGGGCCTCTCGGCTTCCCACCATGCTTTCCCAGCTTGCCTTCAATCAGTGAGTCTCACACCATTCAATACACATAAAAGAGAAAATACCCCACTGGGAAGCACTATGACAGGTTTGTAATAAAGCAGTGACTGACCATATACCTGTCAGGTCCATCCTGAATATCGAGGACCCAATGCGACCCAACCACAGAGACAAGACTTTCCAGAGTAAGAGAATTTAAACTCTTACCTCGTACTTGTTTGGGAGCGGCCGCATCCTCCTTGTGTCTGTGGATAATCACACCTTAATCTGCATCGATATCCTTGGAATATATATATATATATATATATATATATATATATATATATATCACATCACTGCTCCTCACACGGGGAACCAAGTGTTATAGACGGAACCACAAAGGGGTTCCCACATCCCAGTGGCGGGGCAAATCAGTATATTGGTTAACACGTGCCAGAGAGAGAAATCACAGCCTGACACTTTCTCAGTCAAATGAGTTCTCCTATCCTTTATTACAGAGACACAACTTTTAACAGGTTGGGCGTGAACAAATTCCTTAAGCAACATGTGACATACATCCAGCCTCTTAACTGGCTCTTCTTATCTACATTTTAAATGACACAGCCCACCTTTGTTTAACAGAATCAAAACAAGTTAAGGCGAGTAGCCATTTTGGCATATCGGGGTGTGTCTGAACACAGGCGCCATCTTGTGGGTGGAATAGACATTACACATAATACATAACACATTAGACAATGTAGAGATATACAGGCAGCTTTTACATGCAATAATATAAAAACATGTGAGGTATTATACTAATACATTAAAATAGAGACACAAAGGATCACACATATATAACCTTTGTTGCCATCCACAACACAATCGAGTCACATTAGTATGACCCAATAGCCAAAGTAACCATTATGTGCAGCCCATACAGCAGGTAGACGGGCAGGGAGTGATACTATAACGTCCTGGTAGGTTGTCACCGGTATCTGGAGCTGACAACATTCCACAGCTGCTGGAGGGGCCATAGAGCTAACACCACCATCCAGGGGCTCCACAGCTGCTGGAGGATCCAAAGACCCAACACCACCATCCAGGGGCCCCACAGCTGCTTGAGGGTCCATAGAGCCAACACCACCATCCAGGGGCTCCCACAGCTGCTGGAGGGTCCATCAAGCCTACACCATCATCCAGGGGCTATCACAGCTGCTGGAGGGTCCATAGAGCTAACACCACCATCCAGGGGCCTCACAGCTGCTGGAGGGTCCATAGAGCCAACACCACCATCCAAGGGGTCCACAGCTGCTGGAGGATCCAAAGACCCAACACCACTATCCAGGGGGTCCACAGCTGCTGGAGGGTCCATAGAGCCAACACCACCATCCAGGGGGTCCACAGCTGCTGGAGGATCCAAAGACCCAACACCACTATCCGGGAACTCCCACAGCTGCTGGAGGGTTCATAGAGCCAACACCACCATCCAGGGGCTCCACAGCTGCTGGAGGGTCCATAGAGCCAACACCACCATCCAGGGACTCCACAGCTGCTGGAGGGTCCATAGAGCCAACACCACCATCCAGGGGGTCCACAGCTGTTGGAGGGTCCATAGAGCCAACACCACCATCCAGGGGGTCCACAGCTGTTGGAGGGTCCATAGAGCCAACACCACCATCCAGGGGCTCCCACAGCTGCTGAAGGGACCATAGAGCCAACACCATCCAGGGGCCCCACAGCTGCTGGAGGGTCCATAGAGCCAACACCACCATCCAGAGGCCCCACAGCTGCTGGAAGAGCCATAGAAAAAACACCACCATCCAGGGACCCCACAGCTGCTGGAGGGGCCATAGAGCCAACACAATCATCCAGGGGTCCCACAGCTGCTGGAGGTTCCATAGAGCCAACACCACCATCCAGGGGCCCCACAGATGCTCAGTTTTGTTCAGTTCTAGGGAGTTAGTGGGCCAGAATAGTACTTGGAAGTCTTGGTCCTACTCTTCCACCCACTGTTGGACATTTCTAGCCGTGTGCCGTCGCATTGTCTTTCTGGAAGATTCCATCCCCTTCAGGGCAGACAATCGACATGTATGGGTGCACGGGATCTGCAAGGATGAATTCATAGCCATATTGGCTGAGTGCTCCTTCATGGATGAGTGGCCCAGAGAATGCTCCGAAAACATTCCCCAAAAGGCTTCCACCACGAGCTTGTGTTACTCCAGCAATGGTAGAAGTGTGTTTTTTGCTTACTGATTTATTTTTTTTGCCTAACACGCCAACGTCTATCCATTCAATAAAGCAGAAAACATGACTCATCGGAGAAGACAACCCTTTCCCAATCAGTGAAGGTCCAATTCCAATGCTTTGAACTTTTGTCTTTCAGGCTCCATATCTCACCATCCATGTGAGACTCCCATCATTTTATAGACAATTCTCTTACCTATCTCATACATAACTTTTACCTTCAACTATTTAGCATCTACTTAGTTCTGCAGATTCTTGTCATGTAACTGCATTGTTACCGTTTTGCTCCTGGTGGTCGGACAATCTTTTGCTTCTTATTACTACAAATTACAACCTGTTCTCGCATTCCCTAATAGCTCAGTGTGTTATTGGGCTGCTTCCCAAGCGAAAGGTCACTGGTTCGAGCCGCCAGGAAGAAGATTTCTCAAGAAAAGAGAAGCCGCATCATCCAGTTCATCGATAGCGTCTCTGAGCCAAGAAAATTGCCAAACTGCATCATGTGAGGCCCTGACAGCGGGAAGAATATGGAATGAAGTCCATCCATTCCAAAGCCAAAAGGTGAACGTCCAGGCAAAACAAGTCGCTCCTCACAAGGTCTATCAGTTCTGACGCTAAGACACGGCAGTGGAGGTGGCTCATAAGCTTCGTAAGAGTGAGGTCACAGACGTCCATACAAGCACCGGGCGCATTACACAGGTCTTTAATCATGGCCTGAAAAAAAGGGAAGAAGCCGCGACTTCAATCTCATCATAAGAATCAAGGGAAAAGGGGGCTAATGGATCGAGAAACTGGAAGAACTGTCAGGTTCGGTGGAAGAAGCCTGAGGATATAGGGAGGGGTCACAGCCAAAGATGTTGGAGACTTGACCAGGATGGATGGTGACCTCAATGCTGAGCTCTGTGTGAGGGTCCTACAAGATGAGTTACTTCATACACATGAGCTATATGGGGTTGGAGAGGACGACATAGTGTCCAGCAGGACCACGACCAGAAGCAGACGTCCAGGTTGGGGAAGGAAGGGGGCAATTACAATGAAGTAGAGTCACTGTATCGGCCTCCACAGTCCCCAGACCTCAACGCAATCCAACACTTGTGGGGAGAGGTGAAGACAAAGCTGTATTCACACCCAAGTCCAGTCTGCACCTACATTGGAAACATGTAGAAGAGACCTGGGATCAGATTTTGGTCCAGAAATGCTTGAATCTGATAAAGAGTCCAGAAGGATTCAGGCAGTGCTGAAAGCCAAATTTAGATTTTGTTTAGGAGCAAAACAGTAACAATGCAGTTACATGACAAGAATCTGCAGAACTAAGCAGATGCTAACTACTAAATAATGTATGTATAAGATAGGTAAGATGATTGTCTATAAAATGATGGGAGTCTCATGTTCAAAACTGTAGCGAATGGTGAGATGTGGAGCTTGGAAGTCAAAAGTTAAAAACATTGTTACCCTTTTGCTTGTCAGTGTCTGTTCTACCTAAATAGCTTGATTATTGTATCATAAGGTGATAAACAGCCGGATGTTACCATTTTACTACAGTAAAGTTATCACTTAAACATGCGCCGTGTATGAGGGAGTCGGTGTCAGGAGTCGGTGTCAAGAAAATTGAGGAGCCGGAGTTGGAGTCGGAGCTTTGGCTTACTGACTCCACAGCCCTGGCAGGAACCAAACCTGTGTTGTGTTTATTTCTCTTTATTAATGAACAGACCTCATTGAGGTTTCTTTTTTATTTATTTGCACTGTTTGACTAATTACTAAGGAGAACAGAGGACAGGAGTAGAATGACAGCACCTGGGGTTTGAACACTCAGTAGCTGCCTGAGAGGAGAGGTGATGTCTGAGCATGTGCGGCCAGGACTGAGGAGCTCTCAGGCCTGGTCATATCCCCTGGAGATGAGTTGTAAACAATGGATCACTAAGGCTATGTTCACACGGCTTATTTTGGGACATACGGCGCGAAATACGGGCGAGATACGTCACAGTCATTACGGTAATCCACAGTTCTCATAGAGAATGAATGTCTATGGGCTCAGTGAGCTGCCAGCCCCCCCCGCCCCCGAGCACACGGCGTAATTACGGGGCGAAATACGTCCCGCAATTAAGCCGTGTGAACCTGGCCTAAGGGAGCAGCTAAAACAAAAACTGTGCAGAATTTGTAATAATAATGAATGGTGAAAATATTTATTATTTCATTCGCAAGCGTCAATTTTACTTCATGGTAAAACCCCTTTAAACATGTAGGCATAGTAAATAAAGATTTATTACCAAGTACAATGCTGTTCTGATTTTGCTTAATTTCAGAGCTAGAGCAGTTTCTTCTGCTTGTGTACACAAGCTTCCCTAGGTTACAGATCCCCTCTCTCTGCTTTAGCAGTGGTCGGGATGGTGACATCACTTCCGGTTGTGTCTTATCAGCAGCACATAAGCTTGATTATCTTTCTGAACAACTTTAACCATTTAGAGCTCCATAGCCTTCTGCCCTACTGTTATAACACCTCCATTACTGATGTCCCTCTATTGGGCTCAGCTATAAAATAAAGGAGAGATAAAATGTCAGTCCCTGCTGTAGAATCTACCACAGCCTGGACAGGAAGCGGGACCTGAGGCTGTAGAACCACCAACAGCAGGAACAGGAAGAGGGAGCCTGAAGCTGTAGAACCACTCCCAACCTGACCAGGAAGTTTCAGACTGAGGCTGTAGAACCACCCACAGCCTGAGGCTGTAAAACTGGCTACAGCCTGTACAGGAAGCAGGAGCCTGAAGATGTAGGACTGCCCACAGCCTGAAAAGGAAAAGCTTTTTGTTATGTATACAGTGATGGAAATAATTATTTGACCCCTTGCTGATTGTGTAAGTTTCCCACTGACAAAGACATGAATAGTCTATAATTTTAAGGTTAGGTTCATATTAACTTTGAGAGAAAGAATATCCAAAATAAAATCCAGAAAATCACATTGTATAAATTATATAAATTTATTTGCATTTTGCAGTGAGAAATAAGTATTTGACCCCTCTGGCAAACAAGACTTAATACTTGGTGGCAAATTCCTTGTTGGCAAGCACAGCAGTCAGACGTTTTTGTAGTTGTGATGAGGTTTGCGCACATCAGGAGGAATTTTGTTCCACTCCTCCTTGCCGATCATCTCTAAATCATTAAGATTTTGAGGCTGTCGCTTGGCAACTCGGAGTTTCAACTCCCTCCATAAGTTTTCTATGGGATTATGGGCTGGAGACCGGTTAAGCCACTCCAGGACCTGAAAGTGCTTCTGTTTAGCCACTCCTTTGTTGCCTTGGCTGTATGTTTTGGGTCATTGTGTTGTTGGAAGACCCGGCCACGACCCCTATTTAATGTCCTGGCAGAGGGAAGGAGGTTGTCACTCAGGATTTTACGGTCCATGACTCCATCCATTCACCCACTGATGCGGTGAAATAGTCCTGTGCCCTTAGCAGAGAAACGCCCCCAAAACATAATGTTCCCCCTCCATGCTTGACAGTGGGGACGATGTTCTTTGGGTCAAAGGCAGCATTTCTCTTCCTCCAAACACGGCGAGTTGAGTTAATCCCAAAGAGCTCCAGTTCTGTCTCATCCGACCACAGCACCTCCTCCCAGTCACTCCCAGAATCCTCCAGGTGTTCATCGGCAGACTTCAGATGGGACTGCACATGCGCCTTCTTGAGCAGGGGGCCCTTGCAGGCATTGCAGGATTGTAAACCCTTACGGTGTAATGTTTTACCAATGGTTTTCTTGGTGACTGTGGTCCCAGCTGCCTTGAGATCATTAACAAGTTCCGCTCATGTAGTTTTGGGCTAATCTCTCACCTTCCTCATGATCAAGGACACCCCACGAGGGGAGATTTTGCCTGGTGCCCCAGATCGATGTTGATTGACAGTCATTTTGTATTTCTTCCATTTTCTTACTATTGCACCAACACTTGTCTCCTTCTCACCCAGCGTCTTCCTTATGGTTTTGTAGCCCATTCCAGCTTTGTGCAGGTCTATGATCTTGTCCCTAACAACCTTAGAAAGCTCTTTGGTCTTGCCCATGTTGTAGCGGTTAGAGTCTGATTAATTGAGTCTGTGGACAGGAGTCGCTTATAAAGGTGACTATATAAGACAGCGTCTGTAATGCAGGTAACGAGTTGATTAGAAGTCTAACTGGTCTGTAGGAGCCAGAACTCTTAATGGTTGGTAGGGGATCAAATACTTATTTCTCTCAGCAAAATGCAAATAAATGTATATAATTTATACAATGTGATTTTCTGGATTTTATTTTGGATATTCTATCTCTCAATGTTAAAATTAACCTACCCTTAAAATGATAGACTGTTCATGTCTTTGTCAGTGGGCAAACCTACAAAATCAGCAAGGGATCAAATACTTCCTTCACTGTATATCAAAAATTGGACAGCACATCCAAAACAATTTTACAGATATTAGTATATGTGCACGCTGGCATGGCAGCAAAAGTAATAAGAACACAACACGATAGCAGCAGCGCTCTACAAGCACTAAAAACATCCAAAGAGAATCTAATCATTTTTTTCCAAAATGCATTTCTGCTACTTTAGAAAATTTGAGGTTCTTTGCGTACGATTTTGATCAAAATTGTAAGTGCCCATCCACTGGGACAAGGTGACGTCAGTACAGATGGAAACCTACTCTGAAATTATACCTAGCTTGGTGTCGGTTCAGACCTCCATATTTTCAGGGAGGGAAGGTCCCAGCTACCCTCTGCTCTGGTTACAAACAGTCTGTGTGATATATACACACTGCTCAAAGAACACTTGAACAACACAATGTGACTCCAAGTCAAACACACTTCAGAAACCAACCTGTCCAGTTATGAATCAGCACGGATTATGAATCAATTTCTTCCGCTGTTGTGCAAATGGAACAGACAAGAGGTAGGAATGAGAGGAAATTAGCAAGACAACCCCTATAGAGGAGTGGTGCTGCAGGTGGTGACCACAGACCGTTCCTCTGTTCTCATCCTTTTTGGCTGCTGTTTGGTCACTTTTGCATTTGGTCATTGCTCTCACCCCTAGAGGTAGCATGAGGCGGTGTCTGCAACCCACAGAGGTTGCTCAGGTAGTGCAGCTCATCCGGGATGGCACATCAATGCGAGCTGTGGCAAGGTTAGCCGTGTCTGTAGGCACAGTGTCCAGAGCATGGAGCGGATCCCAGGAGACGTGGAGGAGGCCAACAACCCAGCAGCAGGAACACTACCTCCTCCTTTGTGCATTAAGAAATAAGAGAAGCAGTGTCCAGGACTGGCAAAATGCCCTCCAGCAGCCACTAATCTCCAGGTGTCTGCTCATACTGTCAGATACAGACTCAATGAGGGGGGTATGAGGGCACGACGTCCACAAGTCGATGGTGTGCATACAGCCCTACACTGTGCAGGGTGATTGGCATTGGTCAGAGAACGCCAAGATTGGAGGCCGGTGCTCTTCACGGATGAGAGCAGGTCCACACTGAGCACAAGTGGAGACGCCATGGGGAACGTTCTGCTGCCTGCACCATCTTGCAGCATGAGCGGTTGGGCAGTGGGTCCATAATGGTGCGGGGAGGCATTTCTGTGGAGGGCCGCACAGTCTCTATATGCTGCCACAGGTCCCCTGACTGCTATTAGGTACCGGGATCCTCAGCCATTGTGGGACCATGTGCAGGTGCAGTCGGCCCTGGTTCCTTCTGATGCAGGACAATGCTCGGCCTCATATGGCTGAAGTGTATCAGCAGCTCCTGCATGAGGCATTGATGCTATGGACTGGCTGCCCCTTCCCCAGACCTGAATCCAACCGAGCACATCTGGGACATCTCGTTCCATCCACCGACGCCGCATTGCACCACAGACTGTCCAGGGGGTGGTTGATGCTTTAATCCAGGTCTGGGAGGAGATCCCTCAGGAGAACATCCGCTGCCGAGGTCATACAAGCACATGGAGGCCACACACTGAGCCTCATCAGGAGCCCAGGTGTTGTAGGGAGGTCATACAGGCACGTGGAGGCCACACACTGAGCCTCATCAGGAGCCCAGGCATTGTAGGGAGGTCATACAGGCACATGGAGGCCACACACTGAGCCTCATCATAGGGAGCCAAACACAGGGCCATTAGTAGGTGGAGGTCATACAGGCACGTGGAGGCCACACACTGAGCCTCATCAGGAGCCCGGGCATTGTAGGGAGGTCATACACTCACGTGGAGGCCACACACTGAGCCTCATCAGGAGCCCGGGCATTGTAGGGAGGTCATACAGGCACATGGAGGCCACACACTCAACTGAGACACAACAGGAGCCTGGGAAGGCAGTGTAGGGAGGTCATACAGGCACGAGGAGGCCACACACTGAGCCTCATCAGGAGCCCAGGCATTGTAGGGAGGTCATACAGGCATGTGGAGGCCACACACTGAGCCTCATCAGGAGCCCAGGCATTTAAGGGAGGTCATACAGGCACATGGAGGCCACACACTACTGAGCCTCATCAGGAGCCCAGGCATTGTAGGGAGGTCATACAGGCACGTGGAGGCCACACACACTACTGAGCCTCATCAGGAGCCCAGGCGTTGTAGGGAGGTCATACAGGCACATGGAGGCACCACAATACTGAGCCTCATCAGGAGCCCAGGCATTGTAGGGAGGTCATACAGGCACATGGAGGCCACACTCTACTGAGCCTCATCAGGAGCCCAGGCATTGTAGGGAGGTCATACACTCACGTGGAGGCCACACACTGAGCCTCATCAGGAGCATGGCCAGACGTTGTAGGGAGGTCATACAGGCACGTGGAGGCCACACACACTACTGAGCCTCATCAGGAGCCCGGGCATTGTAGGGAGGTCATACAGGCACGTGGAAGCCACACTCACTGCTGAGCCTCATCAGGAGCATGGCCAGACATTGTAGGGAGGTCATACAGGCACATGGAGGCCACACACTCTACTGAGCCTCATTTCCTTGTCTTGAGACATTTCCACTGAAGTTGGATCGGCCTTAAATCTGATTTTCCACTTTGATTCTGAGCATCATTCCAAATCCAGACTCCATGAGATTCATTGTGATTTTCATTGATGATTTTTATGTTTTCTTGGTTTCAGCCGCTTCCACTATGTAAAGAATAAAGAATTGCAACTGAAATATTTCATTCATTGAGATCCAGGATGTGGGATTTTAGTATTTCCTTTGTTTCTTGGAGCAGTGTATATATTGTGGGGATCAGTCCCAAATGGCAGTCTACAAGTACAGCGCAGGAGAAGTTTTTGGGTTAGACAAACAAAAGTCTTTATTTTAGACAAAAGAAAAACATCAGCAACACCAGGGCTTGTTTCAGGCCACATACAAAAGAAAACACCCTGTATGAAAACTATCTTGGCCTAAGACTTTTTTGTTGCCCAGAGCACCCCTTTCATTTTTTCACAGCACTATATGAAATGAAAGAGGAGCTCTGATTGGTTGCTATGGGCAACAAGGAAAGTCTTAGACCAAGACAGTTTTCATACATGTGGCCCAAAGTCCTTAGTCTACGAACCTTTAACCCATAAGGACCATGGCGTTTTTTGGGGTGAAAACGTTCGTCTTTTTTTTTTCCCATCTCGCCTTCTGAAAGCATATACTTTTTTATTTTTTCACCTACATCAGAAAAACCCCACATGAGGCTTTTATTTTGCGGGACAAGATGTTACTTTCTAATGGTGTCATTCACTGTATCTATAGAATATACTGGGAAACGCGCAAAAAATTCAAGTGGGAACACTAATTGGTGGAAAAAAAAAAAACGTATTTTCTCGCCATGTTTCTGGGTGTTTTGCTTTTAACGGCGTTCAATCTTCGGTAAATACAATGTGTTAACTGTATTCTACAGGTTGATACGCATTCCGCAAATAACCAAACATGTAGGGTTTCCGTTTATGTTGTTGGTACTGTAAAAAAAATTCCAAAACATTTTCTATTTTTGAATTTGCACCACGGCGCCATTTTGTGCGAACCAAAACTTTTTTGTACATACCCTACGGGAGGTCAGTGAGGGGGCAGTTTGTACTAACACCTACGGAGGTCAGTTTGGAATGCATGTGACTTTTTTGATCATTTTTATTTCTATTTTTTGAGTGACATAAAATGACCAAAAACGCAATTTTGGGCGTTTGGAATTTTTTTTCTTCCTATGTGTTCAGCGAACGGGATAAACGATATAGTTTTTATAGATCGAACATTTTCGTGACGCGGTGAGACCTAAATATTATGTAACTTTTTTAATTATTTAAAGATTTATATGTAAAATGTGAAAGGGGGTGATTGAACTTTAATACTTTTTTTTTTTTTTTACTAGTAACATTTAGTCCCCCTAATGGTGCTTGACCCCACTAGGGGCGCGATTGGTAAATACAGCCTAATGCATTGCAATAGGCAATGCATTAGGATGTACAACAGATGGTCGGGCAGGGTAAGTGACGGAAGCCTATCACAGGGCTCCCCACCGCCGTGGTCCGTCGTCGATCCGGCGCAGCAAGTGTGCTGAAGCCGATGACCGTAACGATCGCTTCAATTCAGTCAGAACCGCCGCGGCCCTCTTTTGGCCGCGGTGTCTGATTGTTTAAACAGCGCCAGTCGGGTCAGGATCCACCCGCGGCGCTGTTACTGCCCGGGTTGTTAGTGGCGTCATAGCCTCTAACACCCGCCGCTGTGCGGGGGGGTCGCAGAAGCGATCCCCCCTGCACAGCCCCCTAGCTGCCCTGGTACGTAATTCATACGCAAGGGTCGTTAAGGGGTTAAAGGCTCAGGTAAGGCACAACCCTGCTGCCAATGTGTGGCTGACTTGCCCATTGGCCATATGGTGCAGACCGGAAAGATATGTAGCGCCAGCCTTCCAGACTCAGGCAAAGCACACACCTCTGCTTCCAAACACACTACAGTCTCAGGCTGGGAATCACAGCCAGCTCCCCCGGCTTACATAAGCCAACAAGACCCTGCCCTGGAAACGTGGGAGCAGTCATCCCACCCAGCTCTTTGACTGCTCCAGGAAAAACCGACCCGGATTTGGCATCATTGCAGCCATACTCCTAATAGTATCCCATATGTGGCCCTAGTGCATTATTTGCCTCACCCATAAGCCCCAAATATGAGAGCACACACCTACATACTCTGGGTCTCTTTTCAATACGATTTTATTTAGGCCCATTTCAAGGTTTGGGGACACCCAAGGTGCTAAAACTTAAGTAAACTTGGTTTCCCCAAAAAGACCCCATATTGGAAACTACACCCCTTAATTAAATATATCCACGGTGCATTGAGTAAAAAAAATATAGACGCCACAGTGATTCACAAATTTTTTTTAGCATAAGAAGGCTGTGAAAATAAAACAACTTTTTTTTTCATAATCTGAAATTTTAGCTTAAAAATGTTTCATATATACAAGGAATCCTGAAAAAAAGAACCCTAAAACTTTGTTAATCAATTTCTTCCAAGTTCGGCAATACCCTACATGTGGGTGTAAACTGGCTGTTTGGGGCGAAAACAGACCAGGCAGGGCGTATAAGGAGGAGCGCTATTTGCTTTTGAACGCAGATTTGGGGGCCATGTCCGCATTTGCAAAGCCCCCAAAATAGCAGAACAGGCAAACATTCCAGAAGGTCTCCCCATTTTTATGGATTCCAACACCCGATCAGGATCTCATCTAGGTGTGTCTGTGCATTTTGGATGCACAGGGTTGCCATAGTGTTTTTTTTTAGCATTGGGCAATGAAAAAGAGGGGGAAAAACCGCATTCGGTCATTGTTTTTTTGAGTTTCAATTTTACAGCATTCGCCGTGCAGTGTAAATGAATGTGATAACTTTACTATGGGGGGTCGGTACAATTACAATGATATAGATTTATAAAGTTTTTTCTGTTTAATTACTTTTACACAGTTAGAAATACAGTCTATATAAAACTGCGTTTTTAATGTTGTCCCTATTCTGACAGCCAAAACATTTTTTATTTGCTGTGTGTCAGAGCTGTGTATGTGGGCTTGTTTTTTGCGGGATGATTTGAAGTTTTTATTGGTACCATTAAGGGGTTGCATATGATGCTATTATCACTATTCACTTTTTATTAAGGTTTTTTCTGAGATGTTTTGAACAGAAATACAGCAATCTTCGTTAGTGTTTTTTTATTATTATTTTTTATAGCGGTCACTGTAGCATATATGAACATTGTACTTTTACTCAGTCAGCCGTCATAAACGATTACACCGATACCTAATTTTATAGATTATTTTATGTTTAACTGCTTTATAACAATAAAAACACTTTTATCAAACCCAGTAAAGATACGTTTTTGCATCGCCATAGTCCAGAGAGCCATAACTTTAAATTTTCTGTGCTTGGAGCAGTGAGGACTTGTTTTTTTGTCGAGAAGAGTTTGAACGTTTTTATTGTATCATTTTTGGGGGACAAGGCTTTTTGATCGCTTTAATCCATTTTTTTGGAGGCCAGGGTGAGAAAATACTGCACATCCTATAGTGGTTTTTATTTATTTTTAACAGAGGCCTCACCGTGCAGTATCCGTGATAAGTTAGCTTTACCTCTTTGGTCGCTACGATTATGGCATAACCCTATTTATAGAGTTTTTTTATGTTGAAGCACTTAAAAAAAAAAAAGAAAGTTTTTAGTGTGTAAAACAATATTTTATGCAATCGCTAACATTCTGAGAGCTATACAATTTTTAATTTTCGTAATACATAGCTGTATAAAGACATTTTTTGCGGCGCTGACTGACAGTTTTAAATGGTACCACTTTGTCGTTTATAGGAGTATTTGATCGCTTTTTATTCCATTTTATGTGCTGCTGGATGAACAATAATCTTAATTCTGTGATTGTTTTTTTGTTTACAGCTGTTCACCGTACGTTAATTAACATACAGATATATAGGCAGGTCGTTACGCACTTTCGTTGATACGCAAATAGGTACTTTATTTATTTTGATCTTTTTTGGGCGATATGGCGTTTGTAAAGGGGATAAGGGCGGGTGTAAGTGTTTTAATTTTATTTTTCGTGTTGTAGTTTTACTTGTTTTTTCACTTTTTTTTTACATTTTTTACACTTTTTCCACATTTTTTTTTTTACTTTTCCCATAGGGGATTTGGAATGAGAGATCTTTAGATCATCTCATTCAATAGGAATCAGGTGCTTAGCTTTTGTCTATGACTGGTTCCTATGACAACTGTCAGTCACGATGCCGGGCGCGTGCCTAACACAGGGCACGCGATGCGTCGTGACGTCACAGACAAAACCCGAAGGCATTCCTCTGCCCTCCGTGCTGTCTGTGGGAGGGGCAGAGCTGCACGGATCGCCCGATCTCCTCCTGCGTCTCTCTTAGTTATTGCGCACCCCGGGAATTGTCGCGATAATTAACGGGTAGTCCGCCTCCCCCCCCCCGGAGCGAACCGGGGTCGTGGCCGACGCGAGCGAGATGTCAGCTGTAATATACAGCTGACACCCCGCGCCGATCGCGCGATACTCTGCTTTAGAGTTCGCGCATCCTCAGGACGTATCCATACGTCAGTGCGTTAACCCCCAAACGACCTGGACGTCAAAGGGTCGTTAAGGGGGTTAAAGCGCCATTGATTCATGGCGCTGTCATGTTTGAGGGAGTGGTGTGTACATACATAATAGTAAAGTGAGGGTACAATAATAACGTTAAAGACAAATTGTCACGACAGAGGGAGAGAGACCTACCCGCTGAGGGCTTACAATCTACAAGGAGGGAAAGAGACAGGAGGTGAAGGGCGGACGTGTTTGTGGGGTATTACAGTGCAGCATGGTATTGTAGTTATAGGCAATCTGAGAGATGGGTATTCAGGTTGCTTTTGAAGCTTGTGACATGGGAAGAGAGTCCTGAGGTGTTGTGGCAGTGGAGTTTCCAGAGTGTGGGGGAAGCACGAGAGAAGTCTTGGAGACGTGTGTTGAGGAGCTGATAAGGGAGAGCAAGGAGAACGTTCCTGTGAGACGGAGAGTGCGTGAGGGGAGATTATCTGGAGATTTGGGCAGAAATGCATGGAGGGGAGAGGTTATGGAGAGCTTCATCGCATCATTTATATAATCTATAACAGTGGTTCATGATGGAGTTTGGTATTTTCACATCAGCTGGAGGGCCACCAGTTTTGAAACCCTGGTTTACACGTAGGAGCACTAGGCACCTAACACAATTCTGCTGTTTTCTGATTGTAGAAGCAGCTGCAGTGCTACTGTGAAGCTGCTGGCTGTGCAGAGTGAAATGTTGCCGGCACCTTATTCTGAGCGAAGAGGAAGAATGCCACAGCTCCCGTGAATACGACCGGGAGGGAGAGGGTTGGGTGGGGCTAGACAGAATGTAAATTAGTAGAGCCGGCAGCCAATTAAATGGAAGGAGGTGGAATATGTCCGGCACTGAAAATGACATCCAATTGCAAAGTTGCTTGTTTTCACTGTCCCCTTATTCTGAAGACCATTTAATGTAATGATACAACCCCTTTAAAGTAATATAGTCAATTCATACGCCCCCAACTAGGTAACATCAATGGTAAATATATAACTAAACCAATGTGTATGTATAAACAAAATAACTAATATAGAATTGAGTCATAATAATGGGATAATACAGCTTTTCGGCGTGCTACTTGGTCTGTTTCGGCCCAGGTTGGTCCGGTCTCCTCCCTCAGTCGCCGCACGCAACTGACTATAGCTGCGGCCAGCTCTTGTTTCTACTATACACCAGGATTCAGAAACAAGCGCAAAACGTGGAACTTTCTTGACACGGAGACCCTGTGGGTGACGGACGCCGCTTCTTGGCCTCCGTTTAGCTCCCTTAGATGGTAGAGAGAGTAGTTGGGTTGTGACCTCCAGTCCAGAACAGTCGCATTGTGACCCCTGTAGGAGAGAGCCCCAACCAGGGCCGTTCCTAGGGGCGGGCGGCGGGCGTGCGACCGGCCCGGGGTGCGAGGCTTCGCGACAGCCCCGCTCACCCGAGGTGGCGCCCCTGACTCGGCGCGGCCTGTTTTATAAACAACCGGGCAGAGCCATGCAGCTGCCGTAAAGGAGGAGGCGGGACGGATCGTTCCTTCCTGACTTTCCTCCCTGTATCAGCGTCGCAGGGGGCGCACAGCTTTCACCACGCCCCCAGTGACGCTGGGTCTCCTTGGTTGGCAGCTCTGCCGCCGAGGAGATCCCTGGGAGCTGCGTGCAGCGTAAGCGGTGTGATGACATCACGCTGCTTACACCGCTCTGCAGCTCCCGGAGCTGGACGCGAGGACCGAGGTCTGGTAATTTTTTGTTATTTTTATAATTACTACTAACAGGGGGGGGCATCACTGGCTACAAAGGGCATCACTGGCTACAAGGGGGCATCACTGGCTACAGGGGGGGGCACAGGCTACAAGGGTGCATCACTGGCTTACATAGGGTGGCATCACTGGCTACAAGGGGGGGCATCACTGGCTACAAAGGTGGCATCACTGCTACTAAGGGGAATCACTGGCTAAAAGGGGGGGCCATCACTTGGCTACTATGGGTGGCATCAATCACTGGCTACTATGTGGGGGCATCACTGGCTACTATGGGGGCATCCACTGCTACTATGGGGGGCATCACTGCTACTATGGGGGCATCACTGGCTTTCTATGTGGCCATCACTGCACAAGGGGGCATCACTGGCTACAATGGGGGCATCGACTGGCTACAAATGGGGGCATCACTGGCTACAATGGGGGGCATCACTGGCTATAAGAGGGGCATCACAGGCTAAAATGGGGGCATCCACTGGCTGTAAGGTGGACCATCACAGGCTATATAGAGGGTGTCATCACTGGCTATGAGAGGTGCATCACGCTACAGGGGGGCATCAATGGCTACAATGGGGGCATCACTGGCTACAATGGGGGGCATCCTGCTACGGGGGGGGGGCATCATGGCTATAATGGGTGGCATCATTGCTATCAAGGGGGGCATGCATGGGGCTATAAGGGGGCAGTCCTGGATACAGGGGCATCACTGGCCTATAAAGGGCATCTACTGCTACAGGGGGGCATCACTGGCTACAAGGGGGGGTGCATCCACAGGCTACAACGGGGGGCATCTACTGGCACATAAGGGGGGCCTCTACTGGCTACAAGGGGGGCATCTACTGGCTACAGGGGGCATCTACTGGCTACAAGGGGCATCACTGGCTAAACGGGGTCATCTACAGTGGTTGCAGGGGCTCATGGCTACAAGGGGCATCACTCTGCAACAGGGACAATCACTGCTTACAGGGGGGCATCACTGGCTACAGGGGGGCATCACTGGGCTACAGAGGGGCATCACTGGTTACAGGGGGGCATATTCATGGCTACAGGGGGGCATCTACTGGCTACAGGTGGGGCATCTTCTGGCTACAGGGGGGCATCTTTCTGGCTACAGGGGGGCAATGTTCTGGCTTCAGGGGGGCTACTACACCACATGGCGTACCATATTAGGAGCTATAGATTGGGGAGTTTGTAAGAGATTAGGAATTGTGTTGGAAAATTCTGATAAATTGAGGAGGTCTTAAGATATTTGTTTTGTACATTTTACAGTGAAGAGTCGGAGTAGTCGTCGTGGCGTCTGGGACAGATGGAGGAGAAAGAAGAGAACAACTCTTCAGAGACCTCTCCTGTGAGTCACTAGATATAACTTTACTGTAATCCATTTATATGTCTGCAGATGCCTGTGTTACAGCGGGTAATCCACCACTGTATGCTGGTAATATGGTATGAAGTATAATGGTTTGTATTCAAGTATTGGTCATTTGAATTATTCAGTCACTATGTGCTGTGATATGTGGTCATGTGTGTGGTATTATTCGGCTCACTGTGTGTTGTGATATGTGGTCCATAGTGTCTTGGGATTCTGGTCGGTGGTAAGCGGTGTTATTTGTAACTGTAGACGAAGATTTAGTGAGTTTTATATGTAAGCAGACAGTGGTAAAGCATTTTGTATATTTTGGCTTGGTTTATTGTGATGCACGTGGCGCCGTATGTTTACAGATGGTGGGGAGGTGGGGGGGGGCGCGGCAAAAATTTCCATCACCTCGCCCTGAGTGAAATTTAGCCTAGGAACTGCCCTGGCCCCCTATGTGAGTGACCCGGTGGCTCAGCCAGGGGTCAGAAACTTCTGGCGATGCGGAGTCCCCGCTCCCTATAGTAAAAGAGGAAGGAACATCCTGGATGTGTGACCCCTGGGGCCCTATAGGCGGAAATGCGCCCCGGAGCGATGGAGACGCCATTGCGAATCCCATGTAATATCACAGCCGGATAACCAGCCAAGTGTGAACAGGGCCTGAGGCTTCTCTGCGGTCACACTGATCCCCTCAGTACATTGGCGGTTTTCTATCTAGTCCTGTGTGAACATGAGCCGGGCGCCGTCGCCATTACATACAATTACCGCAGCCTCCGGCAGGCAGGAAGCTCCTCGCGCCGTCTCCGGGGAGCTGGCATGATAGCAACCGCCGGGCGGAAGTGACGTCATGCTTCCGGTTCGGCCGCCGCGGCCCCGTTCTCAGCTCGTGAAGGTTTCCCGGGTGTTCCGCAGGACGCCGTTCTGGATCTGGAGCCGCGGGAGCGACTTGTGCTCAGATAGGAACTGTGTGAAATGTTTAGAAGAATGAAATAAAATAATGTTTGCCCTCATAAAGATGGAGGAACGCTGTGGGACGTGGGCTACGTTCATCGCGACGGGCGCATGTGATACTAGCTGCTAGTACGACAGTGAAATGCGCTGTGGATTCGAGGAAACTAGCTGTAAGTGAACGGCTGCGCCCGGGCCTCGCCTGAGGCTCTCGCTCAGCGGGTGGGATGCTCGTAGACTCGGGGGGATAGGATAGCGGAGGCTGGAGCTTACGGACCCTCTCACTCCGCATTGGTCACCCACGTCCCTCCCTCTCCTCGCCCAGTCCACCATTGTGCAGATTAGAGTTGTCTTCTGCAGCCAGCCCCAGCCGGCTCCGGGAAGGCTGGCCCCTGTACACTTCACCCGAAACATGTTCAAACATACTAACGCACCCCGTAGACGCGAAGGATGTAGCTGCGGATTTTGTGCTCAAAGGGCTTCTCTCCCCGCCCACCCGCCCTAAAGGCCCTCTATCCCCCCTCTCTCCTGACTTAAAGGACCCCCGTCCCGTCTCCCGACTTAAAGGGCTTCTCCCCCCTCCCCCCCCCCACCCCCCCCCCTCACACTTTATTATTATTTATTTATTGTTAGAATCGCTGTTGATGTCCAGTGGCGCTGTACAATCAAGGGGCGTTACAATAACATACATAACAAGAAGTTGATGCAAATACAATGGTGACGAAAAAATGCCTAAAACAATAGTACCATGCTAAAGGGAGTAGGGGATAGACATGAATGTGTGGGGGCGGATCATGTTTGTGGGCCCGGTGTATGTGGTGGTGGGTTAGTTAGGTTATATAGGCAAGCCTGAAAAATGGGTTTCAGGTTGCTTTTTGAAGCTGGTGAAATGGAGGAGAGTCTGAAGTGTCCGAGGCATGAGTTTCCAGGATGTGGTGAAGCACGGGAGAAGTCCTTGTAGACTGTTGTGTGAGAGCTGATAAGGGGAGAGCCAGAGAAGGAGTCTGATAGAGCGGAGAGTGCGTGAGGGGAGGTATCTGGAGATTGGCAGAGATGTATGAGGGAGAGTCATGGAGAGCCTTGGTAAGGTCAAGTTACTCACATTGGAGCTGGATTCGCTGGGCAATGGAAGCCAGTGAAGGGATCGAAGTAGGGTAGAGGCATAGGATAGTCGAGAGAGATGGTGGATAAGACGGGCAGCAGAGTTAAGGCTGGTTGGAGTGGGCAGCGAGGGTGCTAGCTGGGATGCCCAGAGAAATTTACAACAGTAGTCCTAGTAGTTAAAGGCTCTCCCCCCCCCGCCCCCCCCCGCCTCCAACCTAAAAATTGGGGTGGAAAACATAATTTTTTTTCAACTGTGTTTTCAATTCTGTTCTCTGGGAGTTCCCAGTACAGGGGAGCGCTGTGTTCTCCATTGTGTTCTAGAGTTTTCCAGTACAGCGGGAGCGTCTGTGTTCTCTCCATTGGTGTTCTATGGGAGTTCCCAGTACAGGGACGCTTGGTTCTCTCCATTTCTTTCTATGGAGTTCCCAGTACAGGGGAGCGCTGTGTTCTCTCCATTGTGTTCTAATGGGAGTTTCCCAGTACAGGGAGCCTGTGTTCTCCATTCTGCTCTATGAGGAGTTCCCAGTACAGTGGAGCGTCTGTGTTCTCTCCATTCTTGCTCTATGGGAGTTTCCCAGTACAGGGGAGCGCTGTGTTCTCCATTCTGTTCTAATGGTATTCCCGGTACAGGGGAGCGGCTGTGTTTCGTCTCCATTGTGTTCAACTGTAATTCCCATACAGGGGAGCGCTGTTCTCTCCATTGAGTACTCTAGGAATTCCCAGTACAGGGAGCGCTGTTTTTCTCATCCATTGTGTTCTATGGTAATTCCCAGTACAGGGGAGCGCTGTGTTCTCTCCATTGTGTTCTATGGAAATTCTCCGTACAGGGGAGCGCTGTGTTTTTCTCTCCATTGTGTTCTATGGGATTCCCAGTACAGGGAGCGCTGTGTTCTCTCCATTTGTTCTATGGAGTTCCCGAGTACAGGGAGCGCTGTGTTCTCCCATTGGTTTCTATTTGGGGGTTCCCAGGGACAGGGGAGCGCTTGTTCTCCCATGTGTTCTATGGGAGTTCCCAGTACAGGGGAAACGCTGGTGTTCTCTCCATTGTGTTCTATGGGAGTTCCCAGTACAGGGAGCGCTGTGTTCTCTCCATTGTGTTCTATGGGAGTTTTCCCCGTACAGGGGAGCGCTGTGTTTCTCCATTCTGTTCTATGGGAGTTCCCTTTACAGGGGAGCGCTGTGTTCTCCATTCTGTTCTATGGGAGTTCCCGGTACAGGGGAGCGCCGTGTTCTCCATTCTGATCTATGACAGTTCCCAGTACAGGGGAGCGCTGTGTTCTCCATTCTGTTCTATTGCAGTTCCCGGTACAGGGGAGCGCTGAGTTCTCCATTCTGTTCTATGGCAGTTCCCGGTACAGGGGAGCGCTGTACCTAAATATCACATTGTGTACGTGAACACACTCGCATGTACACATATACAGGATACAGACATGGCTTTATCTGTCTATGTCCCCGGTTTTGGAGCTTCCCTCTCAGTCCGTGTGTCTGCCGCAATCTGGACGCTCACATCGGAAGACCAGAGAGGAGGCCGCTTTAGACTCTAGTTTACAACAGAGAAGGGGCGGCCAGGCCTTGTTGCCAATAGCGACCAATCACAGCCGGGCTCCTATAATCCCACACGGGTGAAAGGGCCGGGCCTGTTTTTGGGTTTTGCTGGGGGCAACGGGGAGTAGGCGCTCTGGGGCCTGTGGTCGGAGGCCGGGGCAGGGTTTACTATAGGGGTTTTGCCCCGGGAATCGGGCATGAAACCCCTTGCTTTTTTGGCGCCCGGGTGTGGGGCTCTTTTTACCTTGTTTTTTCCCGGTTTTTTTTTTGTGCCCCCTTCTTAATAGAGGGGGAGGGAAGGGGTTGTTAAAAATGCAACATGAACCAAAATTTTGGTGCACAAGGGGGTTTTTGATGTCCCCGGCTAAAAATTTCTGTTTTGGGCGGGGGAAACGGGTTTTTAACAGGAAAGGGTTCTTAAAGGGAACCTTCACATAGGTTGTCCCCCCCCTTGCTGAGGGCAGCACAAGCCAGTTAAAGACCGCTGTTCCCAGCACTGGGGCCCCTTTTTTGAAAGGGGGGAGGGGCCTGGAGTTTTTAGAGCTTTTTACCCTCAAATCTTATTCACGAGCGGGTTTTTACCTCCCCCCAAACCAAAGGCTACTCCCCCACTGACAGTTTTTTTAACATATTTCTACCTATTCAAAGTAATAGGGTTGCCCTGTTGAGGGTGGGGGGGGGCTAGCCTCATTTTGGGGGGGGTTTGAAAAAAACGACTTTTCGAATGACTCTTCTGGCTGAAAACTGCAGATTTGAGCATTAAATACACGAAAACTCCAGCATCTTATAGAATAAGGGACACAGCGCTGGAACAGCAGGTCTGACACTGGCTTGTGCTGTCCTCAGCAAGGGGGGCAAAAACTATGCGACAGGTTCTCTTTAAGCTGAATCTGTACGGAAGTCAAAACAGGTGTTTATAACTCCAGTCCAAAAACTTTTTTTTCTTTTTTTAGTGCTGTATAGTGAGTTTACACTTTCATGTTTTGTTTTGCTGTCTGTTCCCAGGTTAGTACAAATGTTAACATGTGTGGTATGGCATGCTGGCACTATTAGTTCCCCAGCAGAAGTTGTGTATAGGCAGCTGCTGTGCAACTACTATTGCCAGCAGGCCACATCACACATGTGCAGATTACTACAAGTGTTTAACCTGTGTGGCGCAGCATGCTGGCAATATTAGTTCCCCAGCAGCAGTTGTGTACAGGCAGCTGCTGTGGAACTACAAATGCCAGCAGGCTGCATCACACATGGACCAATTATACAGGTGAAGATTAGTACAGGTGCTTAATGTGTGATGCTGCATGCTTGCACTAGAAGTTGCGCATGCAGCATCACACGTTAAACAATTGTACTAATCTTCACCTGTATAAATGGTACATGTGTGATGCAGCCTGCTGGCATTTGTAGTTCCATAGCAGCTGCCTGTACACAACTGTTGCTGGGGAACTAATAGTGCCAGCAGGCTGTGCCACACATATTAATTGTACTAATCTGCACCTGTATGATTTAACCCTGTTACTTTACGCGGGGACGAGACATTCCAGCAGAGCAAGAAACATCCCGTTTCCGACGGTCTCCTAGTTAGGAATGAAGGTTCTTATGGGGGCGAGACATAGAATGTGACGGCAGCACTTACGTTGCATCCCATAAAAGCCTCCGTTCCCAACTAGGAGATCATAAGGGCTCAGGGACCACCATAAGGGATCGTCAGGGACCACCTGTAGGTATGAACTCGGTGACTAAAAACGGTGTTTGGCTCCTACTTCCCTTAATTGTACTTTGCTCTGGAGTATGTTGGCGCTATTTAATTTAAGGATATGTTTTCTATTCTAAGCCTCACATATCCAACTTTGCATGAATATTTGAGTAATGCCTCTTTTTACGTTACAGATTTGAAGCCATGGCGAACCACAGGATGACCCGTGACACCTTTGACGCCGTTGTGCATGAGAAGATGAAAAGATTCCGCGTGAGCATGGACGAGGCCATGTCAGTGACTTTACGTGAGTTGGAGGGTGAGTATGAACTAGTTATTATCTATAGTCTCGTGTGATTTTAGTAGTAAATGGAATAAACCTCCTTGTCCTTCACTAAAGGGGTGTTCTCACCCTAGACTTTGATGGCATTGTGATTGGATATGTGTTGGCTCAGAATGGAGATCTGATAATGCTTGTGCACAAATCTGTTCTGTTCTATGGGAGTTCTGAGTACGGCTGAAAATTCGGCTCCTCTGTACTGGGAACTCCCATAGAACAGAATGGAGAACACCGCGCTCCCCTGTACTGGGAACTCCCATAGAGGAGAATGGAGAACACCGCACTCCCTTGTTCTGGGAACACCCATAGAACAGAATAGAGAACACAGCGCTCCCCTGTACTGGGAACACCCATAGAACAGAATAGAGAACACAGCGCTCCCCTGTACCGGAACTCCCATAGAACAGAATGGAGAGAACACAGCGCCCCACTGTACTGGGAACTCCCATAGAATAGAATGGAGAGAACACAGCGCTCCACTGTACCTGGAACTCCCATAGAACAGAATGGAGAGAACACAGCACCCCCTTGTACCGGGAACTCCCATAGAACAGAATGGAGAGAACACAGCTCTCCCCTGTACCTGGAACTCCCATAGAACAGAATGGAGAGAACACAGCGCTCCCCTGTACCGGGAACTCCCATAGAACAGAATGGAGAGAACACAGCGCTCCCCTGTACTGGGAACTGCCATAGAACAGAATGGAGAACACAGTGCTCCCCGGTACTGGGAACTCCCATAGAATAGATTGGAGAGAACACAGCGCTCCCCTGTACTCAGAACTCCCATAGAATAGAATGGAGAACACAGCGCTCCCCTTGTACTGGGAACTCCCATAGAACAGAATAGAGAACACAGCGCTCCCCTGTACCGGGAACTCTCATAGGAAAGAATGGAGAGTCGTGTGCAAGCCTGACCAGATCTCTGTTCTGAGCTGAGACGTGGGGGAGGGACGTTTTTAAGATAGAGGTGGGACCCTCTCCAATCAAGACATTGATTGCATATCCTATCAATATTCCATCAAATTCTGTAATGGGAATATCCCTTTAACTTCTAAAAGAATGCACCAGTTTCATTTTAAGTTTTTTACTTTTTTTTTTTTTCTTCCACTGAAAAAGCTGTATGAGCTTGTTTTTTGCTGGTTTTGTTGAATGGACTCGGGGAAAATGAAAAACCTTAACACTGCTGCATTTTTGTTGGGGTGATTCTTACAAAGTCAAGCACAGTAAATGCTATCTTTTTTTTTTTTCTACTTAAAAAAAAAAAAAAAATTAGCTTTGCATCGTCATTTTCTGAGGCCAATAACTTTTAGCCTTTTTGTAAGGACAAAAAAAATGCATCGACCTCGCTCTGCAAACACTGAGGGAGTCAAACGATGACTGCATGACCTATTTCAACATGCATTTCTGCAGCAAGCAAGGTATGGTATAGTGTAGGTCCCGTCTGAGCGGAGGCCACCTTGTCATTTGTGGATGGGTTCTCTCAGTTTTGATCAAAAATGTACAGTAAGAACCTCAGATCGTCATGTATCTAAAGAGAAGCAGAAATGCTGTTTGAGATAGTTCACATATTCCTTGTTTGCCCGCCTCTTAGTGTTTGCAGTACGATGCTGATGCGTTGTTGATGCATTGTTTGCCGTCACGTCATGATGTACAATCCCCAGTGCTGGCCGCTTGTAGCCGTACCACACATGGGAGCTTCCGCATATAGCTGTATATGTGCACTCAGCTATGTTCGGAAGCTCCCATAGAATTGAACTGAGAGGAACAGCCTCAAGCACCGCCGCATACATGGGCGGCTCGCTGCTGGAGGCCAGCGCTGGGGTTTTTATATCATGATAAAACCTCTTTAACAGTGTAAATTTGGTGTTACCTCATAATATCTCCGCACACGGCCATCAGTGTCTAAGCCGCTGGTAACAAAAGTGAGTACACCCGTAAGTGAAAATGGACAAATTGTGCCCAAAGTGTCAGTATTTTGTGTGACCGCCATTATTTTCTAGCACTGCCTTAACTCTCTTGGACCTGGAGGTTACTAGAGCCTCACAGGTTGCAGCCACTGGAATCCTATTCCCACCTATATGACAACATCATGAAGCTGGTGGATGGTAGAGACCTTGAGTTCCTCCACCTACTGTCCCACAGGTGCTCCGTAGGGTTTAGGTCTGGAGACATGTTTGGTCAGTTCAGCACCTTTACCCTCATTCTCTTTAGCAAGGTAGTGGGGGTCTTGGAGGTGTTTGGGGTCGTTATCATGTTGGATACTGCCCTGTGGCCCAGAAAGGGGGGGGGATCATGCTCTGCTTCAGGATGTCACAGTACATGTTGGCATTTATGGTTCCCTTAATGAACTGGAGCTCCCCACAGCTGGCAGCACTCATGGAGGCCCAAACCATGACACTCTCTTCACTATGCTTGACTGTAGGCAAGACACATTTGTCTTTGTACTCCTCACCTGGTGTGGCAACACACGCTTGAAACCATCTGAACCAAATAAGTTTATCTTGGTCTCATCAGGGCACAGGACGTTGGTCCAGTAATCCATGTCCTCCGTCTGCTTGTCTTCAGCAAACTGTTTGCAGTTTTTTTTGTGCATCATTTTAGAAGAGGCTTCCTTCTGGGACGACAGCCATGCAGACCATTTTGATTTATTGTGCAGCCTATGGTCTGATCACCGACAGGATGACTCCACCATCCTTGTAACCTCTGCAGCAATGCTGGCAGGACTCATCTCTGGATATGACACTGAGCTCGTGCACTCAGCTGCTTTGGTCGACCATGATGAGTCCTGTTCTGAGTGGATCCTGTCTTGTTAAACCACTGAATGGTCTTGGCCCCCCGCGCTGCAGCTCAGTGTCAGGGTGTAGGCATCTTCTTATAGCCTCGGCCATCTTTATGTAGAGCAAAAATTCTTTTTTCCAGATCCTCAGACAGTTCTTTGCCATGAGGAGCCAAGCTGAACTTCCAGTGACATACCTAACACACCTGCTCCCCATTCACACCTGAGACCATGTAACACTAACAAGTCACATGACACTGTGGAGAGAAAATGGCCAAGTGGGCACACTGTCTATTTTCACTTAGGGTTGTACTCACTTTTATTTAGACATTGATGGCTGTGTGTTATTTTGAGGGCACATCAAATTTACACTGTGATACAAGCTGTGCACTGACTACTTCATATTGAACATGTGTGGTGTGGCATGCTGGCACTAGAAGTTGCACAGCACCTGGCTGCCACAGCCGCTGCTATGGAACTACTTGTGCCAGCTTGCTGCATCACACATGTTAAACACTTGTACTAATCTTCACCTGTATAATTGGTACATGTGTGGTGCGGCCTGCTGGTATTTGTAGTTCCACAGCAACTTCCTGTACCCAACTGCTGCTGGGGAACTAATGGTGCCAGCAGGCTGTGCCACACATGTTAAACACTTGTACTAATCTGCACCCGTATAATTAGTATGATTTAACCCTGTCACTTTACGTGAGGACAGGACAGTGTCCTATCCTCAGTGTTGTCCCTTGAAAAGATATTAGAATTTCAGAAATGTGAGGGGGGTACTCACTTCTGAGAAACTGTATATATGATCTATATATACATCATACATATGATGCAGGGATATGTGTGTGTGTGTGTATGAGTATAATATAGATTATATATATATATATATATATATATATATATATATATTGTGTGTGTGTGTGTAGATGCACTTTATGCACATTGATATATTTTGTATGATTTATATGGTTACATCACTATTGTAAGTTTATTGTCAAGAATGGATTGTAATCTTGTTTATGGGTTTATATACCCCCTATTTTGCGTATATCACATTACTTGAGAGACTCCATTGTGGGGTTGAAAAGTTGCATGGGTGAATAAATGATACGATTTCTTTATAATATTGAGTGTATTCTTTATATATATATATATATATATATATATATATATATATATATATAATATTTTAATTTTTGCATGCTAGGAACTCCCTGTGATTTCAATGGGTGAGTCCTGACAACCACTCTGTTCAAAACGGAGTTTTCGAGACCTGATCCAGAGACGGGTGCAGGCTTCGCCTCTGGAACCGGCAGCTGTCGGACTTTGATAGCTTATCAGTAGAGTATGTGGGAAGAAACGATTAAGAATTACTGTGCCAAATCCTAAACCGAAGTTGATTTATCCTTTGTTCTGGCCGATTGTGAGCGGTTTCAATAGACGATAGAAAGTTACTGTCTTTGCTTCTGTTGTTAAAATTTGTCTGTTTTTTTTCTGATGAAACCAGTGGCGCCCACTTCCTCTCATGAACTGGGTTTTTCCATTATTATTTTCAACAGGTCCAGCGTCAGTAAGACGACCAGCAAACGCCATGGAGCCTCCTTACAGGGAGAAGCGGAGGTATCCCATGCATGATCCACCTCACGGCTCTTCGGACAGGAGCTGGGACATGGAGATGAGGAGAGACCCGTCGTACCTACATGAACGTGACCCTTCCGGCGGAAGAAACGTGAATCCTTATCCGGACAGATGGAGCGCCTCCGACTCCTACCGGGAAGAACCGATTATTAAAAGACGCCGACTCGACGACTTTGAGTTGAGGCCCGTAGACCGGGAGGAGTACATGCCTAGAGATTTGAGCGGCAGAAGTTGGAATTTTGATCGCCCTCTTCATGGACCCGATCGCCCTCTTCATGGACCCGATCGCCCTCTTCATGGACCCGATCGCCCTCTTCATGGACCCGATCATGACCTTTACAGGGGTCCACGTTCTCCTCCTCCTCTTCCTCCTCCTCCGAGAGAGTTGGTTCCCGAAATGGCTGTGTT
The DNA here is from genome assembly GCA_025379985.1 of Phyllomedusa bahiana. Taxonomy (NCBI): domain Eukaryota; kingdom Metazoa; phylum Chordata; class Amphibia; order Anura; family Hylidae; genus Phyllomedusa; species Phyllomedusa bahiana. The sequence goes on from JAODAL010003772.1 coordinate 104,093, forward strand.
CAGGTCACAAGGCCCTCTGCGTCCAATGCCCCTAAAGCGCAGAGAGAGGGGCCCGCCACCTCTCAAGCAGGGTTTTGGTCATAGACCAGATCAACCTTCTGAAGCCTTCTGCGTTTTGCAGTGGGCCAAATTTAAATCTGTCGATAACAGTTTAGGGGTCTTAAAACTGTTCAAAGAGAAGCCCCACACTCGTATGATGCTGATAGACTGTTTCAAACGACCGATGACCACCTATTACCGAAACCTGTGCTTCAGTAGCTTGAAACCTTTAGCTATTTCCGCCTTGAAGGACCCGAAGATCGACACCGACCTGTTGGACTTGTTGGTCAGCACCAAAACAGTGACGGTCAAGAACGATTTCTTTGAGGTGATCAAGCCGTTCGACAAGGAGATGATGGTGATCCAGCAGCGGTTGGTAAAATGCGCCACGCCTCTGCTGATGGCCTCTTGTGCATTCGAACTGAGGCATTCGCTTCTCGCAGACCCCAAAAAACTGCAGGCTGCCCTGAGGGACATGCTGTTACAATGCCATAGGTCTATAGTCCTCATCGGCCAGACCTTTGCCATGATCACCTCTTCGAGACAGGCTAAGATCCTTGACGCGCTGGGCGTCCAGGATCCGGAGCTGAAGCCTTCAGACTACCCCAATCTGCTGAACGGTTTTCTGTTCGGAGGGAAGTTTCTTACCAAATTGAAGGAATGGCTTAAAAACAAAGACAATAAACTCATTTTAAAGAAACCGGTTGACTTAGTCGCCCCGCCTGACGTCACAGAGGAAGATGATTTAAAGACTGATGCGGAGAGTCAAGGTTGGTTGCTTTATAATACTGCAATACCATATGTAGGTTGTTATGGTAAAAGATTATTTAAGAGGTATTTTCATTCCTACCACAAGTGAGGGATATGTGGGTGCGCATACGCGTCTCTCATAAGAATGAACACGCGCATGCGCAGCCACCTCTTCCAGCTCCGAACACAAGTAGGGAGATTGGAATACTTATCTAAAGGGGTGCTCTCACCATAGTTTGGTGGCATATCGCTAGGATATGCCATCAGTGATGATGGGTGGTTGTGCAAAAGGTGCCCCTGTCTTGTCAACAGGCCCCCCAAAGTTTCAGTTCAAAATGGAGAGCCGGTTGCATTTGTGCCTGACTCTACATTCTGATCAGTGGATGCTCCCAGTACAGGGGAGCACTGTGTTCTCCATTCTTTTCTATGGGAGTTCGCAGTACGGGGGAGCGGTACGTTCTCTCCATTCTGTTCTATGAGAGTTCCCAGTACAGGGGGAGAGCTGTGTTCTCTCCATTCTGTTCTATGAGAGTTCCCAGTACAGGGGGGAGAGCTGTGTTCTCTCCATTCTGTTCTATGAGAGTTCCCAGTACAGGGGGGAGAGCTGTGTTCTCTCCATTCTGTTCTATAGATTTTCCCAGTAAGGGGGGAGAGCGTGTTCTCTCCATTTGTTCATGGAAGTTCCCAGTACAGGGGGGAGAGCTTGTTCTCCCCCATTCTGTTCTATGAGAGTTCCCAGTACAGGGGGGAGAGCTGTGTTCTTCATTCTGTTCTAGAAAAAGTTCCCAGTACAGGGGGGAGAGCTTTTGTTTCTCTCCATTCTGTTATATGAGAGTTCCCAGTACAGGGGGAGAAGCTGTGTTCTCTCCATTCTGTTCAAATTGGAGTTCCCATAAAGGGGGAGACTTGTTCTCTCATTCTGTTCTATGAGAGTTCCCATACAGGGGGGAAGCTGTGTTTCCCCTTCTGTTCTATGGGGGTTCCAGTACAGGGGGGAAGCGTTTTCTTCCATCTGTTCTTGAACCCCCCGTACAGGGGGGAGCGCTACAAGTGAGGGATACTTGGCTTCGCATGGGTGCCTCTCTGTTTTCCGCTATGGGAGTGCCAAGCTAACACCCATAGACATGAACAGAGCTGCGCATGCGTAGCCACCTGTTTTGTTTCTCCAGCTCCAAAGAGAAGTAGAGAGTTCAGCATACCCCTTAATCTATAAAGGGCTATGGCCCTATTCACGACAGATGGTGCTGGCAAATGAGGGGTCTAGAATGTTAAATTTTGACACCCAGTCTTTTCAGTTGTGTTTAGGGGAATCAGGAGTAGAGGTCGGTCAATTGAGCGATTACTGTTGTATGGTCACCATATAAATAGGTGTTCCCATGTCAGACATATATGGTGTATTGAGCGAATCTCTGTCTCAATTACGGGCCCCTGTACTCCTCTGTTCAACGCAGCTATATTCGATACTCCCATAAAAGCGAACAGAACCGTTCATGCTGTACACAGTGGAGGACGTTCTCCCACTTATGGGGACCTGGTATTTTGAACATTTTGGGCACATGCGGTCAATGTGCTATAAACGATAAAAACCTGTACAGGGAGGGCACAAAATCAGGTGTGGAGAGGGTTTAAAGCATCCGAGTCTTCAGGGAGGGCAGATCACACAAGATGAGCCGAGTGTAAGAGTTTAGTTAGATCATCCTGAATTGGGGTTTCTTTTATTTATACCCCCAAATTTTATCTAGAACAAAAATGTCCTCTCATCTAAGGGAAAAAAGGTTTCCATGGATATTATTTACGAAGACAGTGGAAATGTGGAACTTCGCAAGGTGCTGGGGAATTCACAACGGAGTTCATAAAGGGGCTGGAACATATTTAGAGTATAATAGAAAAAAGTTATAGTGACAGGATTCTGGAGAAGGGGTCTGGATAAATTTCTAATGTAATATAGAACAAGGGTTTTAGGACCACGGGATCCTGGGGAAGGGTCTGGATACATATTTAGATGTAATAAAGAACAAATTATAGTTAGCAGGGTTCTGGAGAAGGTCTATACATTTTTATAGATGTAATAATAAACAAGTTATAATGTCCGGATTCTGGAGAAGGGTCTTGGATACATTTCCTAAAATGTAATAATAGAACAAGTTATAATGACCAGGATTCTGGAGAAGGGTCTGGATACATTTTAGATGTAAAATAGAACAAGTTTTTAATGACCAGGATTCTGGAGAAGGGTTTGGATACATTTCTAGATGTAATAATAAACAAGTTATAGTGACCAGGATTTTGGGGAAGGGTTGGATACATTTCTAGATGAATAATAGAACAAGTTATAGTTGACGGGATTTTGGAGAAGGGTCTGGGATACATTTCTTTGATGTAATAATATAACAAGTTATAGTGACCGGGTTTTGGAGAAGGGTCTGGATACATTTCTAGATGTAATAATAAAACAAGTTATAATGACCGGGATTCTGGAGAAGGGTTGGATACATTTCTAGATGTAATAATATAAACAAGTTATAGTGAACGTGATTCTGGAGAAGGGACTCTTATCCAGAGATTTATACTTAATCCAGATTGGAATCGGGACGGATTTATTTTTTTTCCCCAAAAATGAAGACAATTGGCGTTAACCTTATGGGGGGAGGTTGGAGGGTTTCTCTGGATCAACACTGTAGCACAATGGACTGAATGTCTGTCTTTTTTCGGCCTAACAAACTATGTAACTGGACTTAAAGGGGTTTTACCATGAGGTTAAATCCCCAGCACTGGTCTGCGAGCCGGCCATGAGGAGGGCAGCACTTGCGTCTGTCCTCTTCATTCGCTTCTCTGCGTCTGGCTATAATCCTAACTCTCATAGAAGTGAATGTAGAGGAGAGACGTGAGCGCCGCCCGCCTCATTCACACGCTGCGAGCGACCAGCGCTGGGCATTTTATGGTTAAACCTCTTTAAACTGCTCCGTCATTGAACTGTGTAAATGTCAATCGAATACAACCGAATATTCACATCTCTGTAACGTTTTCTAGGTGTATGCGTTGGGCTCCGTTCAGACGGCGTCTCGTCGGGTTGTGAATTGTAAGTTCTTAAACTTTTTGTCTCATGTATTTTAGAAATGAAAGCCGCCGATCCCAAAGCTGTTGCTGCGATTGATCAGCTGCTAAAAAACGCCAAGGAAGGAAATCAAGAGGACGGAGAGAAGCCAGAATTTTGGTAAGGATTTTTTTCCCCCCCCACTAACTTGCAGGGTCAATGGAATTAAAGGGAATGTGTCATCAAAAATGACTTATTGTTTAACTCACGTTTTTATGTTAAACACATTTTTTTAAGAATTTCTTTTTAATTTTTCATATCACTTTCAATATTTTTTAATAATTCTTAAGTCTTGCAGTTTTCACTTTGGCCATTAGGCCTTGTTTGCACTGCTTTAACAGCAGTCCGAGATATGCTTTACAGCAGCTTCATGCAATAGGACCATAAGACTGTTTCTGTCCCATAGACTTCTATAGGACAGTTTTCTAGTCATGCTGTGTGACCTGGGAAGAAGTCACTGTGCAGGGAGGAGGGGGGTGAGCACTGTGACTATCTCCTCTTGTGACTGGTGGATTCTGTGTTATCTATTCACACTGGCGTCTCCTTTCAGTTCGACCCTGCTTGTGTTAATAATGAGCAGACTACTGAGAATCTTTATCTATAGGACAGGAAGTGTCAGACTATTATTAGGCCTAGTGGCCAAAGTGAAAACTGCAGGACTTATGGAAAATTAAAAAAAAATATAACCAAAAATTCTTAAAAAATGTGTTTACCATAAAAACAGGAGTTAAACAATAAGTCATTTTTTGATGACCCATTCCCTTTAAGGTTTGTAGCGCTTACCATGACGTATCACATGTAATTCTGTTCACGCCAAAAAGATGTATGAGCAATTGGTTTGACCTTTTGCTCTTACAGGGGTCGTCCACCACCCCTTCAGTAAGTGAAAGCCTGCTGCTGCCCTCTCCTCCCACCACCACCATATTGTCTATCGGCTCTAACCGAATGGGATGTCACTGATGCAGCGTCTGATTGGCTGCAGATGTCGCATGACACTTCCTGATGGTATATCACTGAAAGTTGCATTTACCTGATCACATTTACCGTATTCTTGTGAATAATGGTAAAAATTGAAAATCTGCAAAAAAAAAGTGAAATTTTGAAATTTCACCTCCACTTTGCTTTAATTCCTGTGAAACACCTAATGGGTTGATAAACTTCCTAAATGCTGTTTTGAATACTTTAAAGGGTGTATTTTTCTTAGATGAAGTCCTTTATGGGGGTATCTAACATAGGCCAATCAAAATCACATTAGAACTGGACTGGTCCCTAAAAAATGTATATTGCAAATTTTCTTGAACATTTGAAAATTACTACTAAATTTCTAAGCCCCCTAATGTCGTAAAAAAAAAAAAATAGACATTTTAAAAAAATTTATGCCAACCTACAGTAGATATATGGTAGATGCTAGTTATAAATTATTTAGAGTGGAATAACTATCTGTCTTACATGCAGAAATTTGTGAAGTTTGAAATTTTTCACGATAATATGATATTTTTCACAAGCATTTTTTGGACCAATATTTCTTACTATCTCAAAGCACAATGTGTCATGAGAAAAACCTTCTCTGAATCACATGGATAGGTTAAAATGTCATTTAAATCCCACATAAAGTGACACAGGTCAGATATCAAAAATGGGGCTCTGTCAGAGAGGCCAAAACTGGCTCCGGCGGTAAAGGGTTTGTGTTTTCCAGAGCCGGCTTTAGACTCTCACTTCCCGTTCGGGCTGTGGGCGGGTCTGCCGCTTCGGGCCCCCGCTTCCCGGTCGGGCTGTGGGCGGGTCTGCCGCTTCGGGCCCCCGCTTGGCGGCGTGGGGGGTTCTTATTCCCACCGGGGGGGGGGGGGCGGGGGGGGGGGGGGGGGGGGGGGGGGGAAACTACATTGGGAAAACTGGACAGATTGGCCCCGTTGTCTTTGGTTAATCGGTTTCCCAATATGCGCCCACATCTGCATGGATTTTCACCGTGGATACAGCAGAATTTTTAATTTGGAAAAATCCTAAGAGTGAACATCTTTTAGAGGAGTTCTCTCTCCATGCTGTTTCACAGAGAAGTAAGCCGGTTTAGATTCATGCTTCCTTCCTGGTCAGACTGCAGGTGGTTCTGTAGCAGTGATTAGTATATCTGTTTTGTATTCACGGCTCTTGTCATTGAATGGATATGAGAGCAGGAGATGTTATCTATATAGCGGAGAGCTCAAAATAAACAAAATTAATCTCCTTTGTTTGCTAGAGATATATCACACTGCTGTTCTCAAGTTGCCGGCGTCCTGTGTGCGGACTTGTGGTGATGTCGCTCCCTGGTCTCAGATAAGACATAGAGTAGAGAGCGCAGGTCGGTAACCAGAGAAACCTGTGAGCACTCAGAGCAGAAAAATCTCTCATCTCAGCAAGAAAGTAAAATAAAGCAACGTATTAGGAAGAAGTCTTCATTTACCGTTTCCTATATGTTGAGAGCTAATCTTTGTAGTGAAACAACCCCTTTAACAGCTTTTTTTTTTTTTTTTAGGTTCTTGTTCGATGAGGGCAGCAACGAGTATAAATATTATCGTCAAAAGTTTGAAGAATTTCAGAAACCAAAGGGTGGGATAGAGGGAAAAAGCCCCAAACCAAAAAAAAAAAAGGGGACCCCTGAAGAGCTGGCCCCGCGAGTCGGGGAGGGCAAATTTCTGTACGCCAGGAAGGTGCAAACCCTGAAAAGGGAAGCCCGAAGGAAACCGGCCTTTTCCCGGAAAAGAAAGAGCTGAACTTTTAAAATTTCCACCAAAAAAACCCCGGGCCCCTGTGAAGGGGGAGGAGGGGGTCTGAAAGGGAAGGAAGAAAAACTTTGAAATTTGACAAAAAAATAAAGGAAGACTTTGCTTGTGAGGTTGAGCCCCAGAGCTCCCGGATAAAGGTTTTCAAAGTAACCCCAGAGCGCTCCGGAAAAATTAAAGGGGTTCTCAGAAGTGAAAGCCGCCCAGGCCTCCGGATAAAGGTTCTGCCCGAAGTGAAGCCGCAAAACAGCTCCGGAATTTTAAAAGGGTTTTGCAGAGGTAAGCCGCAGAGCGTCCGGAAAAAGGTTTTTCTGAGAGGTTTAAGCCCAGAGCGTCCGGGGAAAGGTTTTGCAGAGGTGAAGCCGCAGACGCTCCGGTAAAGGTTTTCTGCGAGGTGAAGCCGCAGAGCGCTTTGGGGAAAAGGTTCTGAAGGGGAAGCCGCAGAGCGCTCCCCGGAAAAAGGTTTTTGAGAGGGAAGCCCCGACGCTCCCCGGTAAAGGTTTGCAGAGGTGAAGCCGCAGGGGCGCTCTGGGTAAAAGGGGTTTTCAGAGGTGAAGCCGCAGAGCGCCTGGGTAAAGGGCTGCAGAGGGGAAGCCGCAGAGCGCTCCGGTAAAGGGTTCTCAAGGGAAGCCACAGAGCGCTTTGGGTAAAGGGGGCTACCAGGTGAAGCCCCAAGCGCTCCGGGTAAAAAGGGTTTGCAGAAAATTGAACTGAGAGCATCCCGGAAAAAAGGTTCTTTAAGGTGGAAACCGCAGAGCCTCCCGCATAAAGGGGTTTTCAGAGGTCAACCTCAGCGCATTCCCAAAAAGGTTCTACAAAGGTAAACCGCAGAGCATCCCGATAAAGGGTTTTACAAAAGGGAAGCCGCAAACGCCCGGTTTTTTACGTCTAAAGGGAAAAAGATGCTCCCAAAAAAAAGGGAAAAATTCCCGAAGGAGAAAGACCCAGTCGCGGCGGATGCAGCAGCAGGAGATGGTTCGTCGCGAGCGGTTTTATATGTATGACCTCTTTTGTGCAGTTATTTTGTGGATGACGTGGTTATAGGCCTCCAGCTTGTTGTTGGTAAAAATTGTTGAAATGTTGCCTATTTAAAGGGGTTTTCTCCCAACGTGTTTGGTTTAAAAAATTTTGGATAGTTTTTCAGCAGCTTCATGGCCATAGGACCCCGTGAAAAAAGGAGCAACCCCCTTGCTTCATAGGGGAAATTTTGGGCATGTCTGTACCCGGGAAGAAGTCATGTGCGGAAGGGGGAGCTGTGACTCTCCTATTTGAAGGTGGATTTCTGTGTTATCTATATATAGGGTTACCTGTCAGTGTAATCCGCTGTGATAGGAGACTGGGAGAAAAGATCTCTACAGAAAAAAGGAAGGATCAGGATTAAAAAAGGCCTAGCGGGAAAAGTTAAAAAAAAAATATAAAAGAATTGTATAATATGGGGAAAATTTTTAAAAAAAAAAAAAAAAAAACCAGTTGGAAAAAAAAAGTTTTTGAAAATAAAAACAGGAGTTAAAAAATACACATTCCGAGCATATGTATTGGATATGTCATAAGTCTGAAAGCTGCGGGTTTTGCCTCAGGGCCCCGCATCTATTTTGGAACAGGCCCGTGGAAGTCTCAGCACAGGTAGAGATTTGGGCCGCCTGACACGACCCCATTCTGTTCTATGGGAGTTTCCCATATGGGAGCCCTGTGTTCTCTCCCTTCGTTCTATGGGGTCCAACATTGGGGCCCCTGTGTTTCTCCATTCTGTTTTATGGGATTCCCCCTATAGGGGACAGTGTGTCTCCATTCGTTCTATGGGGTTCCCAGTACGAGGAGCGCTGTTCTCTCCATTTTGTTCATGGGAGTTCCCCGTAAGAGGAGCGCTGTGTTTTCCCTTCGTTCTAGGGAGTTCCCAGTACAGAGGAGCGCTGTGTTCTCTCCATTCTGTCTATGGTATTCCACTACAGGGGGCGCGTTGTTCTTCATTCTGTTCTACAATCCTCGTCCAGTCTGACTTTGCGTTGCTTGAGCACTAAATAACTGATCACCCGGTCATCTCCAGCAGTCAGTAGATATTCGCTGACTCTCTCTCCCCCTCTATACACTGATGTTACTTTAAGGATTTTGTTTTCCAATTTTTCTTTATAGTTGATGAAAAGACGAAGGACACCGCTATAAAGTTGGCTCAGTTTGTGGCTCAGATGGGACCAGAAATAGAGGAATTCAGCAGGGAGAACAGCGTCAACAACCCAGAGTTTTGGTAAGGGGTGGCGTGTGGGGAGTGGCTTATATTCTAGTGAACTCTCTAAATTTCCGTAAGATATTCACAATGGCGATTTCCAGTTTTTAGTTTAAAAAAAAAACGGTAATCCTGCCTCTGCTGATAATGAGACTGCTGAGAATTTTTCTCTACAGAACAGGAAACGTCAGTCTATTATTAGGCCTAGTGGCCAAAGTGAAAAGTACTGGACTTTTGGTTTTTTTTTTTTAAATATTGAGTGATTTGAAAATTAAAAAAAAATAAAAATCTTAAATGTGTTAAACATGAGTTAATCATTTCGTCAATTTCTGTTGACACTTTCCTTTTAAAGGTCAAATCGCATTATATACCCGTGTCATCAGTCTTCAATTAGGTTGTACAGTCGGTGCCCCGGTTACGAACGGGATGGGGACTGTAGGTTTGTCTTTAAGTTGAATTTGTGTTTAAGTCGGAACAGGCAGATTTATTAAATATAACTCCAGCACAAAAGTTTTTTTTTTTTTAAGTTTCGGATAGTGCAGGGAAGGGGTTTTTCATTTGCTGTTTTGTTGCCTATGCCCTTCTTAAGAAGATTTCACCTCGTGCGCTGCTGTGGCATGCTGGAGCTTGTCATTCCACAGCTGTTATCTGCTGTGGAACATGGAACTACAAGTGCCAGCATGCCCCATTAGTCTCCATTTGTAACTACCGGATAGATGTAAGGTGGAACGGTGTAAGTCAGGGACTGCCTGTATTGACCTGGTCTCTCAATGGGTGCAAACTCCGAGACTGGGTTCTTCTTATTTATTTTTTTTTCTTTCCTTTGCAAGTTTTGAGCATTTGAATAGAAGGGGGGGAAAAAAAACCTTTTACAAAAAAAAAAAAGAAAAACAAAAACAAATTATCACTTTTTCCCATGTCAGACATTTATGGCAAATCAACAGGTCCCACCTATCTTTAGATCAAGGTTCCTGTGACGCCAGTCCTCAGTGCTTCACGGCCAATGAACAGGAGGACTGCACGTGTGCGGCTCTCTTCATTTCGATAGGTTTTCTGAGAACAGTGGGGTGCATTCACTCCCGTGAACTGGTGCCCTATCAATAGGCTATGAGCTGAATGGCAGAGATAGGAATACCCCATTTGCGTATGTTTGCACCCTGCTTCACCTACCACTATAGCTTGCCCATTACCTTGTGGTTCTGAAAATCCTTTCTGACCACCAAGGCTATGTGAGACACCACATTGCATAAACTCTAGATGACTTAATGCAGACGACCATATGTATACATGGAGGGGTTGTACAGAAATAGGGCCTTGTGTATGCCCAATTGGAGCCCGTAAGAGCCAATTGAAGCCCAGCTTTCATTTTTCCGGAGCATTATATGAAATGAAAGCTGAGCTCTGATTGGCTGCCATGGGCAACAGAGACAGTCTTTCTGCTTGACCGTTTTCATACATAAGGCCCATAATGTGCTTCCTTTCTCTTCCTAAGGTTCTTATGTGACAAAGAAAGTCCTGCCTACAAGTTCTACAAGAGTAAAGTGGAGGAGTTCAAGCAAACTGAAGAAGATGTGACGTCTGATGAAGGGGATATTGGGCTGGAGGACGACGATTTGGAAAACATAAGAACGGGAGATGAAACCCAGAACGACTCCGATCTGGAACAGGATGCAGATTGTGAAGCTGCTGAGGCTCCGAGCGCGGAGACCACATCAGTAGCTGCGTTTGCCCAGATGCCTACTCCGGCTCGGCCCCCTATAGCCCGAAGGAGAGTCGCTAATCTCAAGGTCGGCATGCTGCCACCCAAAAGGGTGTGCCTAGTGGAGGAGCCACAAGGTAAGAATTTCAGCGTATTCTCTGTAGGTTCCTTTTTTAATGTAGGATTGATTTGAATTGTACATCATAAGAAGGAAGTCATAGGTTCTGCTGCATAGTATCCAGCAGCACTGGATAAATGAAGTATGGTGCACGCCAATGATTTAGGTTGTCCTTTGGTTGTGACTTGAACCACACTACAAAATAGCCACTATGCGCTGGGCTCTCCTCTGCCTCCTCGACAAGCAAACCACCACCGCACGCTCATGATATAACGGAAGTGAAAAAACTTTATAAAATGTTTTTTAACTTTTCTGTTACACTATATTACAGCTTTCGATTCATTTTGTAGCATTTTAAAGACATGAAAAAGAATGTTTGTAGTGCTGTTCTTTACAATCATCGATACCACGAGGTAATTCAAGACGTTTCGGAGGCAACACTCCTCCGAAACATCCTGGATTAGAGACTATGCCAACAGCCCTTGCAACATCTCAGTCGGTCAGTTAAATAAGTTATGTGATCTATTAACTGTGATATCGACGATTATTAAGAAAAGCACTTTAAAAATGCTACAAATGAATTGAAAGCTGTAATATAACGTAACGGAAAAGTTGAAACATTTTCTAAAGTTTTTTTTCACTTCGATTACATCATGAGCCTCCAGTGGTTGTTTGCTTGACGATTGATTTGGTTTGCGTGTCAAAAGTTCTGCTGCGTAGTATCATAGAGAGCAGCAGCGCTGGTTCAACGAAGTATGGTGCACACCTCGCCGGACACGAGCCAACAACCAACGAAATTTAGGCAACACTTCATAACCGAGCGATTCTTTATTCAACCATGTGACGTTCCAGCCCACACAGGAGCCTTCGTCGAGCTCTGGCGCCAGCTGAAACATAGTTTGTAAACCCGCGCTCTGATTGCAAGTGCTGCCAGAATGTCTTGATTTTAATCTCTGCTTCATATCTTCATGCCAAGGGAAGAACCCTTAGAAGGTGCTGATTACCAGCACACAAAAACGTATAGTAGGTGAAAGTGACTCTTCTCAAATATACAATATTAGCAAATCAAAGCATTTCCTTCAGTATTACAGGGAAATGGGTTTTGATTTCACTTAGTCAGAGAGCTCACAATCTAGTTAGATTCCTTCCTTAGGAGATACCAACTGTGCAGGGGGAGCTGAGCAAATAGATTAAGCATGTACAAGCAGCTGAAGGACATGCACTGAGGACATGTCTTTCATAGTTATGTGAGCCAGAGGAAGGGAAGCATAGGCTTAAGATGTGGGGTTTTTTTTTGTTTTGTTTTTTACATTTTGCATAAGTAGCTTACTATTTTAATTTTTCTATGAAACCGGCAACCCCTTTGATGTTAGTGATTTATTTTATTTATTTTTTTCTCCTTATATAAAGTCCATGAACCAGTTCGTATCGAATATGATCGCCCAAGAGGACGTAGACAAAACAGAAGAAGGGTAAGCAACATCCTTTCTCCGTTTTTAGGATAATTTTTGTACTGCAATGAACCTTTTCTCATCACTGGGTGTGTACTCATACCCGTTCATGTATCATCCTGTAATTTTTATACAGGATGTATATGCTTTGTAGGTGAGCTCTCCGTCCTGATTACTTGGCATCTACTCAGCCATGTTTAATGCAAGAACAGTCCAGTATTGTGAAGACCCGTCTGCTGAATTAATGGCACTGTTGTGGCCGGTGGCAGCTGTACTGAAGGACTCGGTGGCCTAGTGTGAAATAAACCAAGATACCTTCTAACCCATTTCTTCCTTTTCTTCTTCTTTAAGAAACCAGCGGATTTAGAGTTTGCCAATAAGAAGCTTAACCAACAGAATGTGGGTTTCCAGATGTTAAGTAAAATGGGCTGGAGAGACGGTCAAGGACTTGGCTCCAGTGGATCGGGCATCAAAAATCCCATTAACGTGTATGTTGCACAATGGATTTACTCTACATAATTTTATTGTACACTTCCTTAGAATAAATCCACATCATATAGTTTACCCACAGCCATGGAGTTACCAAGAAGCCTTAAATACAGCTGGGTTCCTCTGTATGAACCTCCTCGGAAACTCAAGGCTGGGGATCCATTGTGTTTTCATTGGTCTGTGGTCTATTTGGTGTTCTCTATGACTTGCGTATCAAATAGGAGTCCTGCCATATTAGAAGGTCTCCAACACAAGGCGGCAATCTTATTGTTTTTTTATTCAGGGGTTGGACAAAATAACTAAATTATAAACTATAGAGCATAAGTTCCTTTGTTTAGTAAGAAGTCAGCTTAATTACATGGAGAAATGGAATTTACAAACAATTTATGTCCATTTTCTTCCAGTCTTCATACAAATGATAATTCCTTGATGGAATCCACTCCTAAACTTGTTCTCAAGATGGCCCCACACAGGCTCAATAATATCCCAGTCTAGGGACTGGGCTGGCCCAGTTAGATGGTTAACTTAATTTTCATTTTCTTCGAACCAAGAGCCAATGCATCAAGCTGGATTATGAGCATGGTCTTCCTGGAAGATTGCATCATTATCTGGAAACAAAGCCTGGACCATGGGATGGAGTTGGTCACTTCGAATTTCCACATACTTCTGGTCTGTTAATTTCCATCCGAAGAAGACTATCGGACCAAAAGAGTAGCATTATATTGCACCCTAAATCCCACAGGAACCCATGTCATGTTTGCCATTAGGTTTAAGGCCATCATTGTAGGCTTCATCTGGTGACCCCTGAAAAAAGTGATCAGAAGTGGGTGGGTGGGGAGGGGGGGGGTGCTGAAACTGGACTCGAGACCATTTCACATTTTTCAGCCCCAATGTCCATGTTTTGTGGTCTACTTACCATTCAAGCGGTCAACCAGAGTTTGACTATTGCAGCTCTCTCATGGATATTATCTTTCCCTGATTCTGGGGAAAAGAAACTTTCATTAAACTCTACAGTATTTTGAGGGGCCATAGTTTTGTGGCTACAGTCTTGTTCTGACTCTGTCCTTCGTGTCAAACTATGATTTGCGCCCACAGCTATTTTTGTCTGCTGTTTGTTTGCCGGTCTTTACATACGGAGATGTGATCAAGGCACTAGTAGACCAGGACGCCCGTCAGTTCAGCAACTTGGGTCACAGACAAATCTGTTGGACAGGCACCAACAATCATTCCCCTTTTGGAGCTTTGTCAGGTTTGAGATCTCCTGCCCGGGCAACAAACAGATTTTTAGAGCTATACATGTAATTTGTCAACAGTGATATAAGCTACATGATTGAGAGGATAAAGTCTACGCTTCTGGTGATGGCAAAGGTGTTGGGACAAGATCAGCTTGGCTTCATTAAAATAGGGGGCTTCTAGTTTATTTATCCAACCCCGATATCAACAAATTCTGTAATAACCTGGCTCGGATGAGTCCTGCCATCCAGAGCTTCTTTACATAGACTTTGACCAAACATCAATTCAGCAATTCGGATCACAGATGCTCCTACCGGGTGCGCGCCAACAATCATTCCCCATTGGAGAGCTGACTTCTTATGCCTGGAAAACAAACAGATTTTTAGAACAGCACATGTAATTTTATCAAAAGAAATGTAAGCTACATGATCGAGAAGTAAGATGGGGTACTACTGTTGATTTCATGGGTGTTGAGAAAATAGGGAGGGTTTCTAGCTATTTTGTCCAACCCTTGTTTGAACATACTCTGTAATCTGTAGGGCTCAGATGGCTCCTACCAAGAGCATTCACTGTTTCTTGAACTTGGATTTAGTCTTTAGTTACTTTACATAAAACTGACATTTCATTCAAGCTTTGCTTAAGCTACATATTTTGTCCTGTTCTGCCACAAAGCCAATCACTGGCCATGTCTAATGTTCTTGAATAAGGATCGACTTTTGCCACTTTTTTTAGGGGCACAGTCTCTGCTGGAGAGGGCTTGGGTGCTGACGGAAAGAAGACTGGCAAGTCTGCAAACTTTGATGCTTTTCGTCAAAGAATGATTCAAATGTATAGAAAATTACCAACTAATAAGTAAGTAATCTTCCAGAATCCTCCCGTAATATAGAGGTTTAATTTTTCATACTGCGATACTGCTCCTTTGCGTTGCCAAGGGCAGATGACTGTGGAAACTTTCACATTTGAAAAGTGACTTGGAGAGCGCAATGATTTACCTCCACATTTTGTGCACCTTTTATAGGCGGATGCTCTAGTTCGTCTGCTGGTGCTGTATAGAAAAATATGGAGACGATGGGTGTTAAGCCAGTATTATGCTTGCATTGCCTTTTTTTGGGCCCAGCACTGGCAATTGCCTGGTGGTACAGTCCATGGCCGTCAGCTGACTGTTTAACAAAATTTTCCCTTATTGAAATTCCATACTCGGAAGGGTTCGCCTTCGTGCTCAGCCCTTGGTTTCCAAAACTCTCACACCCATGAGAGATTTTGTAGATCTCTTGGGTTTGGAAAGTGGAAGGATTTGCTTCTTGGTGTGAAGAAACCAAAGGAGGGTGGTGGAGTCGCATTTTCAGCTTTGCTCAATTTCTGTGGTTTGGCAAAATTTCAGATTCAGAAAACGACCTTGGAATTTGTTTTTCTTACTCTGAAAGTCGCAGCTTTGTGCCTTTCTTATTAGGAAGCATTTGCAAGTTCAGATAAAAGCCCCAACATTTTTCCTTATTTTTTTAAGGAAACTAGGTTTATTCCTAGTTGGTATTTTTACCATGCAATGTTATTTAGAGACCGGCGGTTTGTGTGTTTTATTACACTTTGAACATATATTTGTTTCAAAACATCTACATGATGAGGCCTGAATCGCACCGCGCCTTGCCGTGTGCTTAGTTTGGCGCAGAAGTCTTGACCAAAGACCGCTAGGCTTGCGTTTTGCTGTGTTCTTGCCGTTCGTGGTAAGGCGGCTCCCGCAGGCCTGGTTGGACCTCTTTATGTACATGAATTTCATGTCCTGACGTCTCGGAATATTCAATTTTACTCTTCTTTCTTTTCCCTATTTACAGGGCGCAGCAAGACTGACGTCTAGGAAGTCACGTTTTCTCTGTTTGTGATGGGTCTCGTGTTTGGAGCCCTCCATAGCTTTTTCAGTCTTCGTGATCTCCCTACAAGGGGGGTTGTGTTCTTGTTTTATTGTTTTCCCCCTAATTTTCCGGGACGTAGATTTCTCTCAAGTAAGAAAGTGTCTTCCTATCCTGCCGCACGTTTCAACCGTATGACTTATAGTAAAGCTTTTAAGAAGCCAATTGTTTTATGTTTACTCCTTATGAGAAGCTTTTTTTTTTTTTTTTTGTTACTATAAAGCTGTTTTATGTTCTTTTCAACATTGTCTTAAGATTGATTTAACATTTTTCTATTTTGTTGTTGAAAGTAATCGAAGGGTTTTCCATCTAGAGAATGGTTTAACTTTTTTATAATATATCCCATAGTAGAAAGTATACAGATGTGTCAGATTATTATGACAAGTAGCTAATATCCAAAGTAACCACTGTGTGCAGTGACATCCGTCTGCTCCGGGCCCCATACACAGGGTTAGCAGAGGTGCAGTGACATCCGTCCACTCCGGGGCCCCATACACAGTAGGGTTAGCAGAGGTGCAGTGACATCCGTCTGCTACAGGCCAAACAGTAGGGTTACGGTGAGTGACACGTTGCTCAGGGCCCCATACACAGTAGGGTTAGCAGAGCTGCAGTAACATCTGTCTGCTCTGGGGCCCCATACACAGTAGGGTTAGCAGAGGTGAAGTGACATCAGTCTGCTCCGGGCCCCCTACACCTGAGGGTTAGCAGAGGTACAGTGTCATCTGTCTGCTCTGGGGCCCCATACACAGTAGGGTTAGCAGAGATGCGGTGACATCCGTCTGCTCTGGGGCACCATACACAGTAGGGTTAGCAGAGGTACGGTGACATCCGTCTGCTCTGGGGCCCCATACACAGTAGGGTTAGCAGAGGTGCAGTGACATCCGTCTGCTATGGGGCCCCATACACAGTAGGGTTAGCAGAGGTGCAGTGACATCCGTCTGTTCCGGGCCCCATACACAGTAGGGTTAGCAGAGGTGCAGTGACATCCGTCTGTTCCAGGCCCCATACACAGTAGGGTTAGCAGAGGTGCAGTGACATCCGTCTGCTCCGGGCCCCATACACAGTAGGGTTAGCAGAGGTGCAGTGACATCCGTCTGCTCCGGGGCCCCATACACAGTAGGGTTAGCAGAGGTGCAGTGACATCCGTCTGCTCCGGGGCCCATACACAGTAGGGTTAGCAGAGGTGCAGTGACATCCGTCTGCTCCGGGGCCCCATACACAGTAGGGTTAGCAGAGGTGCAGTGACATCCGTCTGCTCCGGGGCCCCATACACAGTAGGGTTAGCAGAGGTGCAGTGACATCCGTCTGCTCTGGGGCCCATACACAGTAGGGTTAGCAGAGTTTCAGTGTGACCTCCGTCTGGCTCCGGGGCCCTACACAGTAGGGTTAGCAGTGCATGACATCCGTCTGCTCCGGGGCCCCATACACAGTAGGGTTAGCAGAGGTGCAGTGACATCCGTCTGCTCCGGGGCCCCATACACAGTAGGGTTAGCAGAGGTGCAGTGACATCCGTCTGCTCCGGGGCCCCTTACACAGTAGGGTTAGCAGAGGTGCAGTGACATCCGTCTGCTCCGGGGCCCCATACACAGTAGGGTTAGCAGAGGTGCGGTGACATCTGTCTGCTCCAGGGCCCCATACACAGTAGGGTTAGCAGAGGTGCAGTGACATCCGTCTGCTCCGGGGCCCCATACACAGTAGGGTTAGCAGAGGTGCAGTGACATCCGTCTGCTCCGGGGCCCCATACACAGTAGGGTTAGCAGAGGTGCAGTGACATCTTTCTGCTCCGGGGCCCCATACACAGTAGGGTTAGCAGAGGTGCAGTGACATCTGTCTGCTCCGGGGCCCCATACACAGTAGGGTTAGCAGAGGTGCAGAGACATCCGTCTGCTCCGGGGCCCCATACACAGTAGGGTTAGCAGAGGTGCAGTGACATCCGTCTGCTCCGGGGCCCCATACACAGTAGGGTTAGCAGAGGTGCAGTGACATCCATCTGCTCCGGGGCCCCATACACAGTAGGGTTAGCAGAGGTGCAGTGATATCCGTCTGCTCCGGGACCCCATACACAGTAGGGTAGTAGAGGTGCAGTGACATCCGTCTGCTCTGGGGCCCCATACACAGTAGGTTCACTGTTGTGTTAGACACACTGGTCGACCCCCGGAGTCATTTGGATGTGATATACTCCCTGTAGCGTGTCCTCCCCCCTCGTGCTCCTTCATAGCCTATGTTTGTCTCTCACATCGGTAGCATGTGGTGTGTTTAAACTCTTCCCAGTTTCGGTTATGACAGGTTAGACTAAATGGAACAATTCACGTTTAGTCTGTTGTGTGGTTTCCTAGTGCATTAACCTATCATTGCAAATTGTTACACTTACAAATCTTACCACATAAAGCGGGATGTACAGCAAATCGCTGCCTATTCAAGGAACGTTCCTACAACCAAGCATTAACGATCTATCGGCTTTCTGGTCGGCCTGTGCTGTTTTAGGACGGCCTGTGCTTTCCTTCAACATGCAGAATTCAGGCTCCTGCTCCGGACAGATTAAGGGGAATGAAATCCTCATAGCACCTTGAGTTTGGAAGTGGCTACAACCTATAAAAGAGATCAGGGGGTCATTATTTGGTTTAGTAATGGTTTATCCTGAGTACTGGGGAGTTAAGGATGAGTCCTGTTTTCTTTTGATGTATAAGTAAACTTTGTGGGGGGAAAAAATGAAAATAAAGTATTGATAAAACCAAAAATTCTGCTATTGCGTCTGTTTTTCTCTTTTCTTGACCCTTGTTTTTTTCTCATCTCACTGATCAGCTTTATACATGTAGGCAAAGGTGAATAAAGATTTAATACCGAGTACATTGTTCTGATTTTACTTCCTTTCAGAGATTAGTTACTATCTTCTGCTTGTGTACACAAGCTTCCCTAGGTTACTCTCTTTGCTCTAGGTTGGGATGGTGACTTCAATCCCGGCTGTATCTTATGTGCTGTACACAAGCTTAGTTATCTCTCTTCCTGAAAACTTTTACCCTTTAGAGCTCTGTAGTCTTGTGCCCTGCTGTTAAATCCCCTTCATCTCCAATGTCCCACTGTTGGGCTCTGCTAGAAAAAGGAGAGCTGAAATATCAGTCAGTGCTGTAGAACCGCCCACGGCCTGGACAAGAAGCCGGGAGCCTCAAGCTGTAGAACCACCCGCGGCCTGGACAAGAAGCTGGGAGACTCAGGCTGTAGAACCGCCCACGGCCTGGACCTGAAGCCGCGAGCATCAAGCTGTAGAGCCGCCGGGAGCCTCAGGCTGTAGAACCG
The DNA here is from genome assembly GCA_025379985.1 of Phyllomedusa bahiana. NCBI lineage: Eukaryota > Metazoa > Chordata > Amphibia > Anura > Hylidae > Phyllomedusa > Phyllomedusa bahiana. The sequence continues at coordinate 123,141 of JAODAL010003772.1, forward strand.
CCCACGGCCTGGACCAGAAGCCTCGAGCATCAAGCTGTAGAGCCGCCCACGGCCTGGACCTGAAGCCGCGAGCATCAAGCTGTAGAGCCACCCACAGCCTGGACAAGAAGCCGGGAGCCTCAAGCTGTAGAGCCGCCCACGGTCTGGACCAGAAGCCTCGTGCTGTAGAGCCGCCCACAGTCTGGACAAGAAGCCGGGAGCTTTGAGCTGTAGCGCCGCCCACAGTCTGGACAAGAAGCCGGCCGCCTCGAGCCGTAGAAACTCCCACGGCCCGGACAAGGAGCCGGCCGCCTCGAGCCGTAGAACCGCCCACGGCCCGGACAAGAAGCCGGCCGCCTCGAGCCGTAGAACCGCCCACGGCCCGGACAAGGAGCCGGGAGCCTCAAGCCGTAGAACCGCCCACGGCCCGGACAAGGAGCCGGCCGCCTTGAGCCGTAGAACCGCCCACGGCCCGGACAAGGAGCCGGCCGCCTTGAGCCGTAGAACCGCCCACGGCCCGGACAAGGAGCCGGCCGCCTTGAGCCGTAGAACCGCCCACGGCCCGGACAAGGAGCCGGCCGCCTCGAGCCGTAGAACCGCCCACGGCCCGGACAAGGAGCCGGCCGCCTCGAGCCGTAGAGCCGGCCGCCTTGAGCCGGAGAACCGCCCACGGCCCGGACAAGAAGCTGGGACCTAAAACCGTTCAACAAAAATCTACGACGAACAACAAGGTCCAGTGTTTTTGATGCGGCCTGCCTTTCACTTAATGCTGCCAAGAACTGTAGAATCATAGATTGAATTAGTGACCACAGAATACAAATCACTGACAATAGCTGGCAATAGCTCTTAAAAAAAAAAAAAAAAAAAGTGTTAAATTATTCAGCCAAAGGTATTCAATTTGATACCCAATAATCTCGAGGGTTAAAAAAAAATTGCACCTTAAATGCCAGCGCTTTTCCTCCTTGCTAATCTTAACAAGGGTTCTTCAGAGTAAAGAATAAAGTGTTTTTTTTTTGTTTTTTTTTTCTCAACTCTAGAAATGTAGGGGCGTTTGTTCCCCTCCCAGATGGGTGACATCATTCCCCCCCCCCCTTCACTCTTCATGCGGACTCCCGAGACCCCCTCCCTCTCCCGAGTCCACATGTCACTGTGTCTCTCCCTATCAGTCTTATTTTGTAAGAGCTGTATACATACCACAGGCTGCATTCAATCTAGACTGAGCACTGATCTCTTCTCCCCTCACAGCTGGAGGTTTGTTACAATTACAGAATCCAGCTTTCTATGAACGGCACAGATCTCCCTTCTATGCAGGAGAGACAGGGATCGACACACAATTGTGCTGTTTCCTGATTTGTAGAAGCCCTGCAGTGTTCTGTTTCTTCTTACTGTGCAGAGTGAAAATGCACTGGTCCCTTACTTTGAGTGAAAGGCAGGAATGCAAGCTCCGTAATACAGCCGACCGGGGGCGGAACAGAATGTAAATGAGCTCTCCACTAGTGAAATGCAAGGAGGAGGGATCCGACCAGCACTGGATATCAGTGTAAACAGAAGATAAGGAAAACTGTGAATACAAGACAGCTTTGCTAATGACATCTAATTGCAAAGTTACTTGTTTTCACTGTCCCTTTATTCTGAAGACCATTCAATGAAATGATACAACCCCTTTAATTCATTCATACCTCCTGGTCAAGCTGTCTGTAATTAGCAAAAGAACGCTGTGTATTCAGACCTTTGCTAATGATAAACAATTCAGGTCCAGAGAAGCTTCTGAGCTAAAGTAAACAGTAGTAGTTAGTGTCTTTTTTTCTGAAAGATCAGATAACACACGTTCTCTGGCTGCTGGCAGTTCTGTGCTGTGACCTGTGTGATGACATCACTCCCTGCTATCAGATAAGACAAACAGCAGAGGGGGAACAAACAAGTCGGTCACTAGAGAAACCAGAAAGCCCTCAGAAGGTGATAAAATCACTTGTAGCTGCTCAAAAAAAAAAAAACAAAGCGGTATATTTGGAAAACGTCTTCATTTAGTGTTCCCTACATGTTGAAAGCGAATCTTTGTAGTGAGATAACCACTTTAACATTAAAGGCTATTACATCTTCCTACAGTTAGGTCCATTTGTATTGGACACTTACACAAATTTTGTTTACTCAAAAGACTATATGAAAAGTGGAGCTCGCCCCGCAGTTTGAGTCCTCACCAGATGTAGCTTAGATCACGCTCCCCACACCGTAGGATGAAACCAGTTCAAAAGTAAGAATGCATTCAACTCAATAAGGGAAGATTGACCAACTACTTTATTGACAAATCCACCACAGAAGAGTAAGGCAATAGATGCCACGTTTACGTGTTTCGGACAAAGTCCTTTCTCACAGGTTATTGTGGTCGTGTGGATACTTAATACATGTAGGGGTTTTTTGTGTGCGCAATGTATGCACAATTTTTTATTAAATACATTTTTTTTTCTACTTTTTTGCTTTTCAGTTTTTGTTTTTTTAAATCCTGTGAAGAAATAACTGTTTTATATATATATATTTTTTTTTGTTTGGTTTTTGTTTTACACTTAGCATATATGGATATGCTAATATATTACTAACACATTATAATCTGTGTCAGTGAGACACAGGCAGCAGGCAGGGTAACACACAGTCTGCCCTGACTGCAGGTTTGTCACACAGACAGCCCTGGGGCTACTCTAGGTCCCCAGGGCTGACTGTACAGCAATCACTGACCACAGCAATCAAAGGGTTAAGCATTGGGGAGCGGCAACGCCGAAAGACGTCACTGCAGACGAACGACCTGAAATGTCCGGCATCAAAAGACGGCGGGTGGTCGTTAAGGTGTTAACGCAATCAGAGAGCAGGGAGAGGTGGTCGGTAACCAGAGAAACTTGAGTAGCCTTAGGGTATGTTCACACGGGGTTATTTCGGCGTGCATTGCGCCGCGTATTTGCGCTCTACTACGGGCAAGATGCACACCGAAATTACGGTAATCCATAGTTCTCTATGAGCACTATGGATTACGCCTCCTCTCCCCACTCATACAATATGATCATATTGTACGCATAGGGAGATGAGTGACATGTCCGTTACTTGCGGCGAATACGCGCCACGGGTAATGAATGTTAATGGGGCCGCAGTATATCATGTGAACGTACTCTTAGGCTACATCTACAAGACTGTAACCTACTGTCGGATATTTAAGTGGATTCGGTGTTGAGATTCCGCAAAAATCTGACTGTAAATCACCCCCATAGAAAATTTGAACTGTACTCTATACAACACGATTTTGAATCAAAAAACTGACTCAAAAAATTTAGACTGTGTGCTATAATCTGCCATATTTCACTTAAATGGCGAAATTATAACATAATAATAATATATATATAATATATATATATATATATATATATATATTATATATATATATATATATATATATATTTTTTTTTTTTTTTCAAACATATAGCCATGCGGAGCTCACCTTGATTGCAGCTCTTGTAACACCTGATCCTCCCCGTGATAGTTTCGCTTGTATGCACTGCATGGATCCTAGTCCCCAGTCGCAGGACAAGCCTTAGTGAAATGTAATAGTAGATAGAATCCAGCAGTAGTAGTAGTAACGAAGAATATATCTTTATTGGAATATAAATGTGCAGAGGGTAAAAACACAATAAAAATAACCAACACGTTTCAGGCTTAACACTTGCCCTTGTAGCCGTGAACAAGAGCAAGTGTTAAGCCTGAAACGCGTTAGGCCGGCTTTAGGTTTTGCTTTAGTGCAAAAACCTTTTCGGGGCTAGCACTGTTGCCGTGCAATGCTGGGGATTTGGCTTCAAAACACACCATGGGCCACATCTGCATGAAGTTTTTATGTTCTGGAGTTTGCATGGGTTTTCTCCACTCTTCAAAGACATATTGTAGGTTAACCGGCAATGTAGATCGTGAGCCCCAGTGTGAATGACAAGCTTTTAACAAGGACCAGCTCAGTCCGAAACACATATAGGACCAATATTTTGGCGTCTTTTTGTGTTGTTGTATCTTTAATTCACGTGAAGAAAGGCACGGTTTTAATGTAAGAGTGCTGGACTGGCTAAAATCATTGCATTTCTACAAGCCAAAGGCCACGGCTTTCCATGCATTGGAAGAAAGTTGGAAAGGGGAGCAGGAAGTTTACGGGCTCCTAATGGAGTACAACGGACGGTGAGAGACTGCTTTCTGCTTGACAATGTCTGTACACCGCTGTGGCATATGACAGTGTTATATGAATAAGTAAAATTTAACCCCTCATCAACATTTGATGTACTGGTACATCATAATGCTGGTGAGATGGCATTTGCGCCATACGCGGCTCAATATTGCAGCCAGGACCTGCCGCTATCAGCTGGGATCGCAGACCGAGCAGATCCTCACTGTTTAGGTGGCGACTGAATTAATGACCATTGAGAGGCTGACATGGCAGCTGAAGGCCTAATCAAGGACTCCATGACTGCCATGTTACTACTCCTATTACAAAACAATTGTAGTAGAAGATCCATCTTTGTGGTAAAACCCCTTTAATATTTTTTTCATTTTAAAATAAAAATACATTAAATAAATTACAGAATGGTGTACAAAGGCATTTCAGGCCTGGTTTGTCCTGCTTCAGCTGTTAGTGCGCCCCAAAGGGGGGGTCTCTATGATTTGTTTGATCTGCAGATCATGTGACGCAGCAGGCTTGACATCACCATGCCTTTCCCCACAATATACTCACTCTAGTCAAACAAAGGTCTGTTTATGTGAAGAGCTGCGAGTAGTTGTAATGTAGCTGAGTGGTTAGCAGCTCTGTCTTTCAGCATAAGGGTCCTAGGTTCAAATCCCTGCAGGAACTAAACATTTTTTCTCATTGTAAATACCGAAGTGAGTTTTTTTTTTTTTTTTTATTTATTGGCACTGTTTGACTAATTATTAAGGAGTATAGAGGACAAGAGTAGAATGACAGAACCTGGGGTTGTACACTCACTGAGCATTGAGTGTGTATGATTATTAGAGAGTACAGAGGACGGGAGTAGAATGATAGAACCTGGTGCTGAACACACACTCAGCAGTGAGTGTGTGTGATTGCTAAGGAATACAGAGGACAGGCGTAGAATGACAGCACCTTGGGTTGAACACTCGCTCAGCAGCGAGTGTTTGTGATTACTCAGTAGGGAAGAGAGTATCAGCTGACTAAGAGAAGAGGTGATGTCTGAGTATGTGGGGCCAGAACTGAGGAGCTCTTGTCACTGGTCATCTCCACTGTAGATGAGCTGTACCCTGTGGATCACTAAGGGAGCAGCTAAAACAAAAATGGTGCAGAATTTTTAATAATGATCAATGGTAAAAATATTTACTATTTAATTTTCAAGATTCCCACAGCAATTACTTTGTGGTAAAACCCCTTCACTTTCAAAACACCCCCCTTTTCCATTTTATACATTGAAAAATTTTAAAAAAAGTTACACACTACTGGTATCGCTGAATACCTGAAAGTCAAATTTCATCAAAATATAAAATCATTTTTCTTGTATGGAAAATTTTTGGGGTCATTTAATGCCCCCACTAAAATGGACTTGAGTGTTCAATAAGTCGCATGTATCCTACAATAGTACCAATAAAAACTACACTGCAGCCCCCAACCAGCACCCCCTTGTTCAGGTCCGTAGATGGAAAAATAAAACCGATTATTGATCTCAGAAAACAGTGCTGCAGCGCAAAGTAAAAAAAAAACAAAGTTTTTATTAAAAAAAAAAAAAAATACTGAAAAATAATGAAAACTGTACACATTTTAGGAATTTTCAGAAACTGACAGATAACCTGTCCTTTATATTGAGCCGTTAACTGAATAAAAAAAACTCTAGCAAAAATGGCGCAGTTTCATTTATTTTTCACATTCAACTTCACACAGAATTTTTGGGGGAGGGCTTCCAGTATATTCTATGGTACGGTCAATGACCCCATTAAAAAGTACATATTTTTCCATAAAAAATAAGCCTTCGTATTTCTATGTAGGTGTAAAAATAAAAAAATATGGCTCTTGGAAGGTGGTGAGGAAAAAAACAAATGCGATGGAGAAAAAAATATGCTTTGGTGGGAAAGGGTTGAAGACAGCGGCCAAATGCACTGCCCCATTCACCCCCTGTATGTGTGCCCACCAGTTTCTGCTTTACCCACTTATCCCCAATGTTACCAATGAAGAAAAATAAAGTACGCAAGCAAAGATGGAATTTAACATCATGGGACACCGGTACTAGATGGGGCAGATGTTACAGAGGTTGGAGGTGGCACCAACATGTTAGAGATGGGAGCGCCGAATAAAGTCTTGTTGTGTCCATGTGTGTTTCATACAGGACGCGGAGTTGTGTGACTGTACAACACGGCGTGTAGTTGTAGAGGGCATCTACATTTCATATTCCCTGGGTATCTGCTTCAAAGGGTGATGGAAACGCTCAACTGCGGGCGAGTCTGGCGCCTCAGGCAAGGATGTAATTACACGTTCAAGCTTTAAAGAAACTAGATATGTATTGCCTTAGCAACAGCGCGAGGTAGGAAAGATTGCATTTAAAATATACGAGCTTTAATGTGCAAAGCCAATGTAACCGCGGCCTTAAAGGAGCTCGAAATTAACCACGTCCTGACCAAGCCTCAAACCTACACCCTCTCCCCGTCTCTCTGTCCGAGCATACTTTTTTCTTTTTATTACAACTAGGTTTTAACACTTAGGCTATGTTCACACGATGTCTTGCGGTGTGTACAGAACGTGCGGCAATACATCGTGTGGTTTGGGAGCTTGCGCTGATCAGCTCGTACTTCCACAGCCTGCCGGCCCCCTAGACATGCATGGCTTGTCACTTATCTCCCTGGGCATACAATTCGATCGTATTGTACACCTGGGGAGAGGAGGCGTAATCCATAGTTCTCTGAGAGCTATGGATTACTGTAATTGCGCCGCGCATTTCGCCCGTATTAGAGCGCAAATACGCAGCGAAATGCGCGCTGCAGTTACACCCCTAGGCTATGTTCACACGCTGTATTGCGGCGCTACAATACATTGTGTGCTTCAGGAACTTGCGCTGATCAGGGCCTACTCCCGTAGCGGAGGTGTGGGAGCAGTCCGTTGGCCCCATAGACATGCATTACATGTCACTTATCTCCCCGCGCGTACAATACAATCGTATTGTGCGAGCGTGGAAAGAGGAGGCGTAATCCATAGCTCTCTATGAGAACTGTGGATTACCGTAATTATGGGGCGCATTTCTCCGCGTATTAAAGGGGTTTTCTCGCTACAACGATCATGTCTCAGATTATGGGGACAGTAAAAATAATTGGTTTGCATTACTTCAGTCACTTAGTATAGTAGATATGAGCTTTTCTGTAAATCTGTATTCTATTTCTGCTGCTACTAGTCGGGACACGCCCTCTTTTCTATGATTGGCTAGTTGGGACACACCCCGGTCTGGTCCCGCCTCTAGACATGCCCCCTGTACTGTTATTGGCTGGCTGGCAGGCATTTCATTCAGCCTGTTGGGATACGCTCCAGACACGCCCCCTTCACTGTGATTGACTGCCTGCACACTTGTTGTAGATGGAACCACAAAAGGGCTCTACTTTCCAGCAGGGGACCAAATCAGTATATTAGTTGGCATGTGCCAGAGAATTCACAGCCTGACACTTTCTCAGACAAAGAGTTCTCCAAAGTTTATTACACACACTCAAGGTTTTAACAAATTGGGGGTTTACACATTCCTTAAGCAACATCCACCCTCTTGATTGGCTCTTCTTATCTACGTTTTTTATTTTTTTTTTAAATTGTAAAATTTTTTAGTTTTTACAACCATAAAGCCACGCAGGGCTATTAACAGTAATACACAAGATGATTTAACAATGAAATAACATTAGTGTACCACACAACGCATATAAATTAAAATATTATACTATAACTGCTGTTATAAGATACGAGGCTTGAGAGCCGTCTTAGTAAGCACCCAAGATAAGTGCAACTGACAGCCCTTTAAACAAATAAGACAATTACACATATCTTATCTACATTTTAAATGACCCTCCTCTCTCTTTGTTAGAGACAAGAAAAATAACTAAGATGAGCAGCCATTTTGGCATATCAGGGTGTGTCTGAACACAGATGCCATCTTGTGGTTGGAATAGACATTACAAATAATACATTCTATAACAGTTATCCTTTACAAACAGATTAAATATGCGCCCATTTGCAAACACATTAAAAAGTGTATGGTTATACAGGCAGCTTTTACATGCAATATATAAAGACCTGTGAGGTATTATACTGATTAATACATTAAAATAGAGACACAAAGGATCACACATATATAACCTTTGTTCCCATCCACAACAGTCCCCCCTTGAGACTTTGGTCTCATTTTAATCTTTCCCTTGGGACCTTGACACCACGGGACAAAGCTGTGTTGAAGTGTCCCCTCCTTTAGTCTCTCTGCTTACCAAAGAGGGCTGGGCTCAATACTTTCCCCCATCTGGTGATCCACTATCCCTACACTCCCTGCTCAATACTTCTAACTAGGGAGACGTCCGCTCTCTCGGGCAGGCACATGTTGTGGCAAGGGTCCAAAAGGTGTCTTTGTGTCCACTTCAGCGTAGGAGTCAGGCTGTGGGCAACTGTTCATCATAGTGGGAATGCTTTCATCCACAGCTCTTCCAAGTAGTTTCCTCAAACATGGAAAAACACAACAAACAATTAGGGCAAGAATGAGCAAAATGCAGACAATCACAATCCCCATTTGTACTAAAGCTCCCTGCCATCCCTTCAACCAACCGAACCAGTCTCCCCAAGGGTCAGTGATACCCGAGTTCCTTTTAAGTTCGTCGGAAAGATCTGACAACTTTTTAATGGCCACCGTCACTTTACCGTTCGGTCCTGTATTGTCTGGGATGAAAGTACAACCAGTTTCTCCACTCATTTTGCACACTCCTCTCTTTTCCGCCAACACCATGTCCAGAGCCATCCTGTTCTGCCAACTTACAGCAGAGGTTGGGCCCTCCTGATCTGCCAGACCCTGTAAGGCATCTCTGGGGGCTGGAGCGAACTTGCAGTGCGAAGCGTGGATCAAGTTGGGCTTTCCTGCCACCTTGACAGATGTGGTCGTGGTCCGCAGGACTTGGTACGGCCCCTCAAATCTCGGCTCCAAGGTTTTACACACAAACTTCTTTACGTAGACCCAGTCTGCAGGCTGTAGCTTATGGGCAGCAACATCTGGAATGGAAGAGAAAACTCTGGAATGTATAAGAGACAATTCTTTAGCCAATGCAAAAACATATGTAGTCATAACATCAGTCTGTAGCTGCAACTGCTGGTGGAAATATGTACCTAGCCTTGGGGCACTACCAAACAGGATCTCATAGGGCGAAAGAGCTAACTGTCCCCGGGGCGTGTACCTGACACTAAACAAGGCTATGGGCAGGCTATCTGGCCAGGACATGTCGGTTTCTCTTGCCCCTTTGAGCATCCGTGCTTTCAGAGTCCCGTTTAGCCTTTCCAATTTCCCACTGCTCTGAAGATGGTACGGGGTGTGGAAAGCTAAAGTGCTCCGAAGGGCTGTCCAAATGTCCTTCATCAGGGTGGCTGTAAACGCTGGTCCTTGGTCACTTTCAATCACTTCCGGTATCCCGTATCGACATACTATTTCGGTTAGCAGTTTCTTGGCTGTAGTTCGGGCTGTGATGTTAGTGACAGGGAACGCCTCTGGCCATCCCGAGAACATGTCTACGATGACTAAAGCATATTCATATCTTCCTGACTTGGGCATCTGTATATGGTCAATCTGAATCCATTGAAAGGGGTGATGAGGCTTTGCTAGATGTTTAGGTGGTATATTTACTAGTCTTCCCGCGTTCTATTCTGCACAGATAGAACATGCTTTGGTGTAGCTATCCGTTAATGTTGAGATTCTCGGTGCCACAGTAATACTTGTCTATTAGACCATTCATTAGGGTTTTTGACAGATGTCCCGGTCTGTGTGCCCATTGCACTACAGCTGGGTATAGTGCCCGTGGCAAGCAGGGTCGCCTCCCTACTCCATATAGACCGTCTTTTTCGTTCTTCTTTGCTCTCTTCCTTTTCCTCCCGCGGAACTTGTTCCTGCATCTTGGCCAGCAGTCTCCTTGTGGGTTGAGTGCAAGTTTCCTCCTGCACCACTGACAGCTGACTTGCTTCCCCTTTCTCACCTCCTGCAGCCTGTTTGGCTGCTTGGTCAGCCAAATGGTTTCCTCTTGCCTCTTCTGTATTCAGCTTCCCATGTGCTTTAATTTTTAGTTTGGCCACTGTCCATGGCCATACGCATCCATTAGGACCTGAATGGCTTGTCCATGTTTCACTGGGGTTCCCGCAGCCGTGTGAAATCCTCGTGCCTTCCAAATAGGTCCAAAGTCATGGGCGACCCCGAAAGCGTATCTTGAGTCCGTATATATGTTGGCCGTTTTGCCTTCTGCCAGACGGCATTCTGCTGTCAATGCCTCTAATTCTGAGTCTTGGGCTGATTTATGCGATGGCAGACTTCTTGCTTCCAACACTGCGTGTGATGTGGTCACGGCATATCCCGAGTGAAATTGTCCTGCACGGCCTGCAAATCTGGATCCATCCACAAAAAGAACCATAGGGTTGTCACGCTGAGTCTCGTGTACAGAGGGCAAATGAGAGGTTTCCATCTTCATGACTTCAATGCAATTATGACTCTCTTCATATACACCGGATTCTTCCGATTCCTCTTCATCCTCATTCCCCCCTTGAGGAAGGGGAAGTAAGGTGGCTGGATGAAGAACACAACAGCGCATACGAGTAACGTTATCCGGCAGGAGGAGAGAACATTGAAGTCTAAGATGTTGAGCCAATGAGAGATGTTTCGGTTGCGTTTGATTGAGAATAGCAGAGATGTCATATGGAGCCAGAAGAACTAAAGAATGTCCAAGTACGATGTCTGCCGTTTTGTAATCATATGGAAAAGCGTGGGTACCGGCTTGCCCGAGTCCTATGGATGCTCCGCCTGTGTGATGCTGTAAGCAGGGCAGGCATTGGGATCCTCATTGGTTTGGGCCGCCAGTGGTCTGTTACCATCTCTCCGTTGTCGACGGGGTGCTCTGCAATCCCTTCTAAACTGTCCACCGCGATTGCATCTAACACGGCCAGGACGCGGTCGTGTAAACGGAGGAGACCATCGTCCACTTCTGTTACCATCAGAACAGGAGTTGTCTTAGTTTTAGAGGCTGCTGGTAGGTTGTTCTCGATTCCTCTAGCCACTTGGAGAACTGGCCAGAGGAATCACCGTTTTCAGTTGTTTCTTGATGGTTTCTCTTAGTCCTTCAACAAAGGCTGAGATAAGCTTACGTGTGTGCGGAGGAGGAGGAGAAACCTAAATCATTGAACATCTGAGTGAGACGTGCTTGAAACTTCTCCACTGTCTCCTCTTTTTCCTGGGTGATGTCTGTGAGAGTTTGGGCCTGATCCGAGAGCCTGTCCTTCGCCCACTCCTTCAGCCTCTCGCAGAATTCCACACCTGAATCAGTGGTCAGGTCATCAAAGTTGGGGGGGGTTTACAGAGATTTCTCCATAATGGGCCTGTAGGAATCTCCTGCCCTTACTTCGCATAGCCCCTTCAAGTCCTTCCACGTAGCCGTGTAGTTCTTGCAGATTTGCACCACTTTCCTGTAGAAGGGCATAGGTTGCTTCTCTGGATCTGGAAGACTGCCAGACAGGTTAGATGCTTGCACAGGGTTAAATGTAACATAACATGTTCATGCTTTTGCACCGACTACTGCAGATGCCATTGGACCTAGGAGGTGCTGTGCCTGTTGTCTTGGATTGGTCTGGTAAACCTTCCCTGTGTCCCCTTCCTGTCAGACCCATGGGAGTACTGCTGATGGGCTGTCCCTCCCGCAGGTCCTTCGCGTACTTCTCCAGGAAGTATTGGGCTGTTCTTCTTTGTTCCTCTGTCAGGGGTTGTGTCTCCTCTCCCCCTATTGTTCCACCCAGTAAATCATCTTCTCCTAGCACCATAAGGCTGCTAGTTCCTAGTCTCCAAACATCTCCTGTTACTGTGTCCCTTATAGGAAATAATGAGGTTGGATTGTAAACTATGGGCGCCGCCATCTTGGCCCCGGAAGTGGAAGTGTTGACCCCGGAAGGGGCGGGCAATAACCCCGAAGGACGTGGAAGTGACATCAGAAGTTCCTGTAAGTCAGGCAAGATGGGAGCAGCGGGTGTGAATGGAGCAGTAGGCGTGGCTAAAGGCGGAAGTGACATAGGAGGGGCGGCAACTGGCACTAGTGACTTCAGGGGTGGTGCTACACTAGAGGCAAGAGCCGTGGGTTGGGCTACAGGAGGCGAGGTATTGTTGTGTATAGTTGTGGGGGTGGGCAATGGCACCAGAGGTTCCGGTATACTAGGTATGGTGAATGTAATAGGTGAAGCTAAATTGGTAGGCAATGCTAAAGTAGCTAAAACAAGGATGGCTTGTGATGCAGATGGGCCATCTTTGGGGCGTGACACTCCACAGTTACAACACTCCTATCTCCACCCCTGATTGAACACATCACACAAGCCCAGGAATTCAACTGTTCGCCATTACAGGGCGGTGGCATCACACTTTCCTTTGTTTCAGAAACTTCTCCTGGGGCATGGTACACTTAGACAGTTGCATCCTCAGTCAGGGCCAGGATGACGGGTAGGCAGAAGTAGGCGTACGCCTAGGGCGCCTACCTCTGCCTATCTCTAAGGGGCGCAAAACCTCGCTGGGCTCCAGGCCGCTGCCATGGGCCTAAAGCGGCAGCGGTCTCTGTATCTGCGCGCGACCGCGAATCAGGTAAGGTGAGTATAAATGTTATTTTTAACTGCCTCAGTGCCCCTATATAACTCCCTGCCTGCCTCAGTGCCCCCTATATATCTGCCTGCCTCAGTGCCCCTATATACCTGCCTTAGTGCCCCCTATATACCTGCCTGCCTCAGTGCCCCCTATATACCTGCCTGCCTCAATGCCCCTATATACCTGCCTGCCTCAGTGCCCCTATATACCTGCCTGCCTCAGTGCCCCTATATACCTGCCTGACTGCCCCTATATGACTGCCTCAGTGCCCCTATATACCTGCCTGACTGCCCCTATATACCTGCCTGTGTGTCCCTATATACCTGCCTGAGTGACCCTATATTTATATATCTGCTTGACTAAGGGTACAATATATATATATATACCTGCCTGATTTGAGGAGACATATATATCTATATACCTGCATGACTGAGAGGGCATATCTATATACCTGCCTAACTGATGGAGACCTATATATATCTGCCTAATTGAGGGGACATATATACCTGTCTAACTGCAGGGACCTATATAGCTTCCTATCTGAGGGAACATAGATACCTGTCTAACTGCAGGGACCTATATAGCTTCCTATCTGAGGGGACATATATACCTGTCTAACTGAGGGGACTTATATACCTATAAGTAAGGAGTTGCTGGGAATATGAGGATTCTAAGATATTTGTGTCCAAATCTGCAGGGACGAGTATTGGTCGTGAGAAATCAGCATGAAGGTGTTAACCGGATGGAGAAGACAAGGGAAAGTGAACGACGCTGATCAGAAAAGACGTCTCCTGTGAGTCTCTAAATGTAACGTCAGCGCTTATATTTCTGCAGAGCTACATACTAGTATCTACCACTATCTGGTCACTGTGTGGCGGTAATATACGTCTTCAGAGCCTGTGTATAGCTAATAGTCACATGTGGTTGTTGCGTTTGGTCAGGGTCTGGCAGGATTATTTGATCCTTTAGTAGTAATAGTTTTGGGTCTTGGTTTTGTAGGAGTGTTTTGCAGGGGACAGAGTGGCGCAGGGGAGAGAGTAACTTGTGCAGGGGGGTGGCGAGAGGGCCTGGCGCAGGGGCAAGAGGAATTGGAGGGGGGGGGCAATTTTTTGGGGGAGCGAAGGGGGGGGGGGGCATTGGCTGTACTTGCCTAGGGCACCAAAATGCCGTTTCCCGGCCTTGGCCTCAGTGCCCTGCGTCTCTTCACTCCAACCCTCCTCATAAATCCAAACAGCTGTATTATACCAGGATTCAGCTATCAACAACAATCCAAGATCCTTCAATCTTCCACGTTTCTGTACCAATCCCAATCTCCAATCTTCTGGCTGAAGTCTTCCACCCACAGGCAATTCAATAATTTTCATCAAAGCCTTAACTTTTCTTATCTGAGTTTTCCCTTCTCGATCCCCAACAAGCTGTTTTGGGGTCCTATCGGCAATAATCGTAGATTGCTGAGCCCCCATAATCTATTTCTGGCCAGCAGCAACACTCTTCTATGCTAAAAAGCTGAAAACTAATTTTCCTTATCGCCTACAGAGCCAGTAGATGGCACTGTTCACTAACCCAAAATATAACTCAAAGCTAAATTCCTTATCCCCTACAAAGCCAGTAGGTGGCACTATTCACTCAGCTGAAGCAAAACTCAAATACATCAGAACAGCTTGATCCTATTCATCATACACAATTTGACTTAATTAACCTCGAAGGCAAGACATATACAGTTACAAAACAGTGATAGGGAGTGCTGAGTTTCTAAGTTTGGACTGCAGCCTTTTCCTTTCTCCCCCCCTCTTCTCTGTTGAGAAGTGGTGTTGCTGCAAACAGTGGTCCTAGACCAGTCTTGCCCTTAACTAGCACGTCACACAATCCCTATCACACACAAAACAAGACACGTATCGAATAGCGCGAAATCACTGAATGGCGCGCTGTTTCCTTCTCCCCACCAAGAAGGGGCACTCAACGACTCCAACCGCCAGAAGAACATTAATTACCTCAACCACAAATTGCGTCTCTGAGAACCTGAATCCGTCTACTCTTCACCAAGTAGACTACTCACTGACTCCAGCACCTAGAGAGTATCGGCTCAGAGAAACCCTACAATCTGTTGGAGCCCCAGTAGGACCAATCAGCAAATCCCGCAATACTCAATACACATAAAACAGAAAAACCTCACTGGAAAGCACTATGACAGGTTCGTAATAAAGCAGTGACTGACCATATACCTGTCAAGTGCATCCAGAATATCGAGGACCCAGATGCAACCCAACCACAGAGACAAGACTTTCCAGAGTAAGAGAATTTAAAAACTGTTACCTGTACTTGTTTGGGAGCGGCCGCCTCCTCCGTGTGTCTGCGGTTAATCACACTTTAGCCTGCATCGAAAACCTTGGATGTTGTATGTGTGTGTGTATATATATATCACTGCTCCTCACACAGGGCACCAAGTGTTGTAGATGGAACCACAAAATTGCTCTACTTTCCAGCAAGGGAACCAAATCAGTATATTAGTTGGCACGTGCCAGAGTATTCACAGCCTGACACTTTCTCAGACAAAGAGTTCTCCAAAGTTTATTACACACACTCAAGGTTTTAACAGATTGGGGGTGTACACATTCCTTAAGCAACATCCACCCTCTTGATTGGCTCTTCTTATCTACATTTTAAATGACCCTCCTCTCTCGTTGCTAGAGACCAAAAAAAAAACTAAGATGAGCAAACCATTTTGGGCATTTTCAAGGTTTTGTCAAACACAAAACGCCATCTTTTTAAGGTTTGGAAAAAGACCCTTACAAAAAAATACATTCTATAAAGTTATTTCCCTTTAAAAAAAGATTATATAAGCACCCCAATTTTCTAACACCAAATTAAAAAATTATGGTTATACAGGCAGCTTTTACAGGCAATATATAAAGACTTTTTTGCACAGATTTTTTTTCCCTTTTTTCTGTGATTTATAAGACTTTATGTAATATTTGAAAATTTTTTTTTTTTTAATATTAAGGGGGAAAATAGTAAAGGAACAAAAATCACATTTTATTTAACTTATTAATTTTTTAAACAAACGTGGCCTTAAAATAAGTTTTGTAGTTATGTCTTCTTTTTCTTTTCCTTTATAGGAAAAAATATATAAAGGGTTTTTGGGTTCCGGGGGAAATTTGGGGGAAAATTACCGTCCCGAAAGGTTTTTTTTTTTTTTGTTTTTTTTTTATAAATATATAATATAAAATTTTTAAATTTTTATATAAATATATAATTTTAAATAAAAATTTGTACATTATTTTACATTTTTAAAATCCCCATAATTTTTTAAAAAAAAATTAAAATTTCCAAAACTTTAAATTTCATTAAAAAATTAATTTTAAAAAGGGGGGTCTCTGGGATTGAAAATAACCCTTTCCAATTTTGGTAGAAGGTAATGTTTAAAAAATTAAAACCCCAATTTAAATGAGTATAATAGCAAAAAGTCTTTCTGTACCTGTATCCCGTTTCTTATATACACAAGAGGGTTAATCCAAATAGTAAAAAACGTAACATAAATGTAAGGGGATGTTCACACGCCGTCTTTGTGGGTCGTATTTCAGGGTGTAATTGAGCTGCGGTACTCCTGAAGTACAGTCCGGAAATTCATAGCTCTCCTTGAAAACCATGATTACCCTCCATTCTCCGCGACGCATATGGCGCGCTGGAAGAAAGAAGGGACATGTCTTATCTTCTCGGCGCGAGATGTGAAAGTCAATGAGAGCCAGCACAGAGCGTTTTAGAAGTACACGCTGGCTAGTGCATACTTCTAAAACACCCGGCGTATAGTGGCACGTGTAGAACACACCGCTATGCACCTTGAAGACGTCATGTAGGTCCTTAGGCTCAGATGTTGTAATCTTCAAGGCTGCTTCAGCCTCTAGGGACCCAGGGCTAAAGGATAACACAGGCCAGAAAATGGATAACTATCTTTCCCTTTTATAGGAATCTGTTCTCATGCCTCACAAACTCGCAGTCATCGCCCTGAAAAGGGCGGCCCGAGAAATGATAACTTACCCTATTATGACCCTCACTACAGATATTTGGGTACATAAACCTGAAAAACAACAGAAAACATTACTGTCGACACAAACTTCTAGTATTGGTAACAGCAATGCACTGTACATGAAGTCTAATAAGTAATACTCAGCCAATGATAATCATTATCCCATCCCGTTCCCCCCCCCCTCCCCATCTAAGAAAAGGTAAGTATGGGGTTCATCAGTGGATAGTAAGTAAAACGGGTTGGATGCTATTTCATCTGCAGGTTACTCCATTTACACACAAATGGGTAAATTGCTCTCAAAAGGTATGAGCCAGATGTAGTTTAATACAGTGAGGCTGCATTTTGTATAACTTTTGAATTTTTTTGCTGATTTTCCCCAGTAACTGGGACTGATAAACTGATACACACCCCGAATTGTTTGCAGAGCTGATCTGGATCTAATAATACCCAGCAGTTCATACAGTTACCGAGCCCCATCGGGCTTGTGACTGCTGCGGCTGGGAGGCTTCCTGCCTATCTGTATATAAATCGCTCATCGAGCATGCTCCAGAACGTCTGTGCAGAGTTAGAATTTGATCACCCAGACGTTTATAATCAACAGGTGATTGGTGTCAAGGTAAGAAGCAGTCAAATCTAGAATGTTGGGTCATGGTATTGGATTGGACAGGAAGCTGAAGACTCTTCGTTAAGTAGGAAGGTCACCAAACCAAGCATTCTCCGGATGGAAGGTACTCTTACCTGATTTGGCTATGAATCCAGCCTTGCAGACTACATACACCCATGCATGCTGATTGTCTCCCCTGGGGTGGATGGGATCTTCCAGCAAGACAATGAGATGTCACATGGCTAGAAATGTCCGACGTTGGTTGGAAGACCATGACCGAGACTTCACGTATTGGTATGTCCAATGGTTGCACTCTCGTCATACAAATAGCGGGAAAAGTGAGATCCACTCTGCCTGCGCCTCCACCTTAAAAATATCTCCCGTATCCGCTCATTCCTTAACTTCGAAAGCACAAAAATGTTGGTCCACGCCCTTGTCATCTCCCGCCTAGACTATTGCAACATCATTCTCTGTGGCCTCCCATTTAGCACCCTCGCTCCCCTCCAATCCATTCTTAACTCTGCCACCCGTCTTATCCACCTCTCTCCTTGCTACTCCCCTGCCTCTCCCTCTGCCAAGCTCTTTACTGGCTTCCCATTGCCCAGCAAATCCAATTCAGGTTAGTAACCTTGACCTACAAGGCTCTCCATAACTTCTCTCCTCCATACATCTCTGCTTTAATCTCTAGATACCTCACCTCACAAATCTCTGCTCCTCTCAGGACCTTCTCCTCTGCTCTCCCCGTATCAGCTCCTCACACAACCGTCTCCAAGACTTCTCTCGTGCTTCCCCCACACTCTGGAACTCACTGCCCCAACACATCAGACTCTCCCCCACTCTCACCAGCCTCAAAAGCAACCTGAAAACCCATCTCTTCAGGAGTCTATAACCAACAATAACCCCGCTGTCTCTACACCCTGCACAAACATGTCCGCCCCTCACCTTCTGTCTCTTCCCTCCTTCTTTGTAGATTGTAAGCCCTCGCGGGTAGGGTCCTCTCTCCCTCTGTACCAGTTGTTAGTTATTAATTTATCACCTTTGTACTTGTTTGACCTATGTTATGTAGGCAATCCGATTGTACAGCGCCCCGAAACAAAGGGTGCTATAAAATAATAATAGTATTGGATTGTACAGGTAGCGGAAGACTCTTTAGTAAGTAGCAAGGTCACCAAGCCAAACATTCTCCGGGCCACTCATCCATTTGAAAGAAGCCCAATTCGGGTATGACTCCATCCTTGCAGGTCCTGTACACCCGTAGATGCTGATTGTCTCCTCTGGGGCAGATGGGATCTTCTAGTAAGACAATGTGATATATGACACAGCTGGAAATGTCTGACATTGGATGGAAGAACAGGACCAAGACTTCAAGTTTCGGAAAGTGCATCGGTTGCAGTCTAGTTGTACAAATAGCTGGCATAGTGATATCCAACCATGTTTAACTCCTTAACGACCGTCCGCCGACTTTAGACGTCGGCTGGTGCAGGTTGTTCGTCTGCAGCGACGTTTTTTGACGTCGCTGCAGACATCGGAGTTTGCAGCAACGGGGGCCGCAGCTGTGATGAGATCGGGGCTGTACTACACAGCCCTGATCCCAGTGTAGCTCCTGCAAGCATCGGGGAGCGGAGGAAACCTCCGCACCCTGGTGCTTTAACCCTTTGATTGCGGCGGATCATCATCGCAGCGCAATCAAAGGGTTCCCCTGCTCTGTCGGGTGATTGGAACACCCGGTGACCCGACAGAGCCCAGTGAAGGGCTGCACAGTCAGCCCTGGGGACCTAGAGTGGCCCCAGGGCTGTCTGTGTATGAAGCCAGTGACCAGGACACACTGTGTGCTGTCCTGATCACTGCCTGTGTCAGAATGACACAGATTCTAATGTATTAGCATATATGAATATGCTAATACATTATTAAGTGTAAAAAAAAAAAAAAAAAAAAAAGTAAATCAGTTCTCCCTTCAGGGGATTTAAAAAAAAAAAAAGTAAAAAAAAAAAAAAAAACACAGAAAAAGTGTACAAAAATAAAAATAAATATTTAATAAAAAGTAATTGTGCATATATTACACACAAAAAAACATACATATTAGGTATCCACACGACCGTAATAACCTGTAGAATTAATCTAACAAGTTATTAAATGTGAAATGTGAATGTTGTAAAAAAATGAAAAAATGTAAAAAAAATTCTGCAATAATTTATAATTGAACTTAAACTATTTATCTAAAAAGTACAATTTGTCCTGAATAAAACGAGGCCTCGTACAACTGCGTCATTGAAAAAATAAAAAAGTTGTGGAAACGCGAGGAGGCAAAAACGAAAAAATTGTGCCGGTCATTAACTGCTTTTCAGGCGTTCGGCTTAAGGGGTTAACCTAGAAACGGCTCGACAGCCCATGATTAATTTAGAACATTGCAGTTACTTCAAAAAGTTCCTTTTAAGTGCAGTGTGAAACCCCATGAAGCACGATGATGAAAGGGGCTCTCCTGAAGATGGGCACATGGGAGGCCGGCCCTCGGCTCTGGCCTATTTAACAGGCCCTCAGATTAGTCAAATGAGTGTTTTACTAATTCCAAGCAGCTGCCTCATCTCGATATCAATGAGCATGGTGAAAGGTTTTTTTTTTTGGTTTTTTTTTTACAGCACATCGGTTTTATAAAACCCGCAACGAAAATATGCACCGAGTGAACTACAGTGGGAATAATTTTCTTTCAGTTTTAATTGATGATTTCCATGGAAAATCCAACTAGAAATCCTCATCATGGGAACAGAGCCTAAGATGAAACCGGAATACTTGGAGGAAACCGGTGCAAACGCAAGAGAACATGCACATTCCGCTAAGATATTTCCTTGATTGGATTTTGACCTAGAACCCCAGTTTTTCAAGGCAAGGTGCCAACCACTAGATGTAGCTCTATTAGACACTGAAAGGGGGAGGAGGTTACATTGCCACCATGAATTATATCAGATGTGGTGTGTCAGAAAGCAGTAATATTTGGGAAGCACAGTAGGAGATTGTGATGCAATGTGTATCTATTGGGGTATGTTCACACGGCTTATTTTGACGCGGTTTTCGGCACGGTTTTTGGCCTGGATATTAATTTTTATGGTTAAAACCTCATCCAAAACCTCGCCGAGAAACGCCTCTTAGGCCCTGTTCCCACGGCGGATTTGGGCGCTGGTTTGGCCGCAGGTTTCAGCGTGGTTGCCAAGGCCAAAACCTCGTCCAAATTGCGCCTCAGTTCATAACATGGTTTCCTATGGGAAACCGCGTTACTATTCACACAGCGCGGGTTTGGCCGCGGCTTTGGTGCTGCGGCCTTGCCGCACATGTGTGCGAAGTCTCCTGTCAATTCTAGACAGCGAGTCTTCGGCGCGGTTTCCGCCGTGCTTTTCGGCGCGGTTGGGCCGCGGGTTTGGGTCCTGCCTTCTAATTTGTATGGGTGCAAAGCGCGCCCCAAACTACGTCGCGTCCGCTCCGAAACCCGCGCTGATAACCCGCGGCGGGAGGCGTGATTTGGACGAGGTTTTGGCTGCGGCAACCGTGCTGAAACTCGCGCCCAAATCCGCACTGTGAACAGGCCCTTAAACCTCTTCTGAAGAAGTGTGTTTCAGGTGAGGTTTTGGGAGCGGAAACGCTCCAAAAACCTCGTCCAAAACCACATCAAAATAAGCCGTGTGAACCTACCTTTACACTGCATACCGACCACATCATCTTTATCTACACACATAAATGATAAGTTTGCAGGCCTATTCTAAAAGATTCTCTAATATTTACCATATAAAGATTTTTATTCCAAAAAATACATTATACATGCAAAAAATACAGCTATCACAACTGAAACAACCTTAAAAACATTTAAAAACACAAAATACTCCCCAATACAAATATTGGTGACACATCCCTCATCCCAAGTTTACAAACAGTAAATTGGAAAGACGCATAATAAATATACACATAACAGATCAAGTGATCAAAAGATACAAAAATGCACCAGATCAAAAAATCATGATAAAAATACAAAAACCTATATGCTCCTCTTGAGAAAGCTGGCGGTGAAACGCGCGTCGAGGCTAATACCCTCCTTGGTGACATATCCACCACTTTGGTAATGAATTGAAATATAGGTTTTTGTATTTTTATCATGATTTTTTGGTTTGGTGCATTTTTGTATTTTTGATCACTTGATCTGTTATGTGTATATTTATTACGCATCTTTCCAATTTACTGTTTAACTTTGGGTGAGGGATGTCACCAATATTTGTCTTGAGGGGTATTTTGTGTTTTTTAAATGTTTTTAAGTTTGTTTCAGTTGTGATAGCTGTATTTTTTGCATTTATAATGTATTTTTTGGAATAAAAATCTTTATATGGTAAATATTGGAGAGTCATTATACTTCATATTGGTTCATGCTGTTTATGGTATGGTGACTTATACTCATGTTTAGACCAGTTTTTGAATCGGTATTCTATTCTTAAAGATGTCGGACATGTCATGAATGTTTCATTAGTGTCGGTCCAGGAGCTTAGAACACCACCAAGAGCTGGGAACAAAAGGGCCATCATAATGTGATCAGAGGGGGATCATTAAATTTTGCTGGCGGAGAGGGTATTGTACTTAACCCCTAAATTCACATTGAGGCCATCAATATGAAATCCCAACCCTCCATAAAAAAATAAATCTAGCTCTCCTCTGACCACTGTCTTTAATGTTTGTCTTTGTCAACATAAGATTTTGAAGTTTCCTGGAACATATTTAAAGGGGTGTTTTCATTATGCTGTTTTATAGAGCCACAGTAAGCTTCAGGCTCCCACTTCCTGTTCAGTGGGTGGTTCTACAGCTTCAGGCCCCCACTTTTGGCTCAGGCTGTGGACGGTTCTACAGCTTCAGGCCCCCACTTCCTGTTCAGGCTGTGGCAGGTTCTACAGCTTTAGGCTCCCACTTGTTGTTCAGGCTGTGGGTGGTTCTACAGCTTCAGGTTCCCACTTCCTGTTCAGGCTGTGGATGGTTCTACTGCTTCAGACTCTCACTTCCTGTTCAGACTGGGGGCGGTTTTACAGCTTCAGACTCCAACTTCTTGTTCAGGCTGTGGATGGTTGTATAGCAGTGATTGGCATATCAGCTCTGCTATTCCTAGCTGATCCTGTTACAGTGAAAAGGTTGTGGGAGGTTTGTAAACTGTAGTGCCCAAGACTTCATAGCTCAAAAGGGTTAAATATTAGATTTCCGCATGTAGGGACAGGTAATTGAAGGCTTTTTCCAAATACATGTCTCTTTATTTTTTTCTTGGTCAGGAGGTAAAATAGATTTTATCTGCTCTGAGTGCTCATGGGTTTCTCAGGTTACCGTCCTGCTCTCCCCATCTCTCACTGCTCTTTGTCCTATCTGAGTGCACACAGGTTTCTCTGGTTACCATCCTGTTCTCCTCTTCTCTCTCTGCTCTTTGTCTTATCTGAGTGCACACAGGTTTCTCTGGTTACCGTCCTGCTCTCCCCTTCTCTCTCTGTGTCTTATCTGAGTGCACACAGGTTTCTCTGGTTACCGTCCTGTTCTCCCCTTCTCTCTCAGCTCTTCTCTCTTATCTGAGTGCACACAGGTTTCTCTGGTTACCGTCCTGCTCTCCCCTTCTCTCTCTGCTCTGTGTCTTATCTGAGTGCACACAGGTTTCTCTGGTTACCGTCCTGCTCTCCCCTTCTCTCTCTGCTCTGTGTCTTATCTGAGTGCACACAGGGTTTTTCTGGGTTTCCGTCCTGTTCCCCCCCTTCCCTCTCTGCTGTATGTCTTATCTGAGGGCACACAGGTTTCTCTGGTTACAGTCCTGCTCTCCCCTTCTCTCTCTGCTCTCTGTCTTATCTGAGTGCACACAGGTTTCTCTGGTTACCGTCCTGCTCTCCCCTTCTCTCTGTGTCTTATCTGAGTGCACACAGGTTTCTCTGGTTACCGTCCTGCTCCCCCTTCTCTCTCGGCTCTATGTCTTATCTGAGTGCACACAGGTTTCTCTGGTTACCGTCCTGTTCTCCCCTTCCCTCTCTGCTCTTTGTCTTATCTGAGTGCACACCGGTTTCTCTGGTTACCGTCCTGCTTTCGCCTGCTCTCTCTTTTCTTTGTCTTATCTGAGTGCACACAGGTTTCTCCGGTTACCGTCCTGCTCTCCCCTTCTCTCTGCTCTGTCTTATCTGAGTGCACACAGGTTTCTCTGGTTACCGTCCTGCTCTCCCCTTCTCTCTGGTCTCTGTCTTATCTGAGTGCACACAGGTTTGTCTGGTTACCGTCCCGCTCTCCCCTTCTCTCTGCTCTCTGTCTTATCGAGTGCACACAGGTTTCTCTGGTTTTCCATCCTGCTCTCCCTTCTCTCTCTGCTCTCTATCTTATCTGAGTGCACACAGGATTCTCTGGTTACCGTCCTGCTCTCCCCTTCTTTTTCTGCTCTCTGTCTTATCTGAATGCACACAGGTTTCTCTGGTTACCGTCCTGCTCTCCCTTTCTCTCTCTGTTCTTTGTCTTATCTGAGTGCACACAGGATCTCTGGTTACCCTGTGCTCTCCCTTCTCTCTCTGCTCTCTGTCTGATCTGAGTGCACACAGGTTTCTCTGGTTACCATCCTGCTCTCCCCTTCTTCCTCTGTCTTATCTGAGTGCACACAGGTTTCTCTGGTTACCATCCTGCTCTCCCCTTCTCGCTCTGTTCTTTGTCTTATCTGAGTGCACACAGGTTTCTCTGGTTACCGTCCTGCTCTCCCCTTCTCTCTCTGTTCTTTGTCTTATCTGAGTGCACACAGGTTTCTCTGGTTACCGTCCTGCTCTCCCCTTCTCTCTCTGTTCTTTGTCTTATCTGAGTGCACACAGGTTTCTCTGGTTACCGTCCTGCTCTCCCCTTCTCTCTCTGTGTCTTATCTGAGTGCACACAGGTTTCTCTGGTTACCGTCCTGCTCTCCCCTTCTCTCTCTGCTCTGTGTCTTATCTGAGTGCACACAGGTATCTCTGGTTACCATCCTGCTCTCCCCTTCTCTCTTGTGTCTTATCTGGGGGGCCACAGGTTTCTGTGGTTACCGTCCTGCCTCCCCTTCTCTCTGTCCCTTTTCTGAGTCATACAGGTTTCTTAGTACCGCTGTTCTCCCCTTCTCTCTCTGTTCTTTGTCTTATCTGAGTCCACACAGGTTTCTCTGGTTACGTCCCGTTCTCCCCTTCTCTCTCTGCTCTCTGTCTTATTCTGAGTGCACACAGGTTTTTTCTGGTTACCATCCTGCTCTCCCCTTCTCTGTCTGCTCTTTGTCTTATCTGAGTGCACACAGGTTTCTCTGGTTACCGTCCTGTTCTCCCCTCCTCTCTCTGCTCTTTGTCTTATCTGAGTGCACACAGGTTTCTCTGGTTACCGTCCTGCTCTCCCCTTCTTCCCCTGCTCTCTGTCTTATCTGAGTGCACACAGGTTTCTCTGGTTACCGTCCTGCTCTCCCCTTCTTCTTTGTCTTATTTAGTGCACACGGTTTCTCTGGTTACCGTCCTGCTCTCCTCTTCTTCCTGCTCTGTCTTATCTGGTGCACACAGGTTTCTCTGGTTACCGTCCTGCTCTCCCCTTCTCTCTCAGCTCTGTGTCTTATTTGAGTGCACACAGGTTTCTCTGGTTACCGTCCTGTTTCTCCCCTTCTCTTGCTCTTTGTCTTATCTGAGTGCCACAGGTTTCTCTGGTTACCATCCTGCTCTCCCCCCCTTTTCTCTCTGCTCTTGGTCTTATCTGAGTGACACAGGTTTCTCTGGTTACCGTCCTGCTCTCCCTCTCTCTCTGTGTCTTATCTGATGCACACAGGTTTTTTTGGTTACCATCCCGCTCTCCCCCCCCTCTCTTGCTCTTTTTCTTATCTGAGTGCACACAGGTTTTCTGGTTACCATCCTGCTCTCCCCCTTTTCTCTCTGCTCCTGTTTTCTTATCTGAGTGCACACAGGTTTCTCTGGTTAATGTCCTGCTCTCCGCTTCTCTATCAGCTCTTTATCTTATCTGAGAGCATGGAGTGATGTCACCACAGGTAGGCACACAAAACACCAGCAGCTTGAGAACAGCATGTGTTATCGCTAACAAACAAAGGAGATTAATTTCTTTTGATTGCTTTATTTGAGCTCTGAAGCTCTCTGCTCTACAGATAACATCCCCTGCTCTTATATCAAATAGAGGAGCTATGAATACAAAGCTGATATGCTAATCACTGCTATAAAACCACAAACAGAGACAGGAAGCATGAATCTAAAACTGTTTGTTGCTCTGTAACAGCATGGGGAGACAACCCCTTTAAATGTATCATTGTACCCTCTCAGTATACCATACAGAAGGTTTTTTTTTTTTACCTTTTAATTTGGTACCACAGCTCCATGTGATTATTAACTCAAGTTTACTAAAGTGCTTTGTTTTTATTTGGAAATAAAAAAAAAATTGCTATTTTCTTCCAGCCAGAAAAACATTTCCCCAGATCCACTTGTCCTAAAAGCATGAACAGTAATTCCCAGCAGGCGTTTTATTGAATGTATTTGGTAAATGAAAACAAAATTGCAACTATGTAACTCGGGGGAAAATACATTTAGTGGAGACATACTGACAATGGCATCGATGCAGTCAGAGGCTTTCTGCAAATACATCATTCAGGATTTAAAGGGAATGTGTCTTCAAAAATGACTCGTTTAAGTCACATTTTTATGTTATTTTGGTTATTTTTGTATTTTCCATATCACTTTCAATATTAAAAAAAAAAATTCTTAGGTCCTTCAGTTTTCACTTTGGCCACTAAGCCTAGTAATAGTCCGAAACCTCCTGTTCTGTAGTGAAAGATTTTCAGCAGTCTGCTCATTATCAGTACAGGCAGTATTACACTGAAAGGTGACACCAATGTGTATAGAAAACACAGGATTCACCAATCGCTATAGGCTGACCCTTCCTGTTCTGAAGAGATCGCTTCTCCGCAGTCTCCTCATTCTCAGCACAGGCAGGATTACACTGACAGGTAACACCTATATATAGATAACACAGGATCCAGCAGTCACTATAGACTGACCTTTCCTGTTCTGTAGAGATCACACTTCCTCTTCCCCACACAGTCGTCCTTTCAATTGTATAAAGCAAAAAGGCAGGATATACATCTGACAGGTAACACAAATACACTATTTATAGAAAACAAGGATCCACCAGTCACTATAGTCTGACCCTTCCTATTCTGCAGAGATCACTTCTCCGCAGTCTCCTCATTCTCAGCACAGGCAGGATTACACTGACAGGTGACACCAATGTGTATAGAAAACACAGCATCCACCAGTCACAAATAGTCTGACACCTCTGTTCTGTGGAGATCACTTCTCAGCAGTCTCCTCACTCTCCGCACAGGCAGGATTACACTGACAGGTAACACCAATATGTAACGATAGAAAACCCCCCAGGAATCATCCACATTCACTAAAAGGCAGACCCCAATTTTGTTCCACACCTATTCTGTAGAGATCACTTCTCCGCAGTCTCCTCATTCTCAGCACAGGCAGGATTACACTGACAGGATTACACTGATCCTGTGTATAGAAAACACAGGATCCACCAGTCACTATAGACTGACACCTCCTGTTCTGTAGAGATCACTTCTCTGCAGTCTCCTCACTCTCAGCACAGGCAGGATTACACTGACAGGTGACACCAATGTGTATAGAAAACACAGCATCCATCGTGCACTATAGTCTGACACTTACTATTCTGTAGAGATCACTTCTCCGCAGTCTCCTCACTCTCAGCACAGGCAGGATTACACTGACAGGTAACACCAATGTGTATAGAAAACACATGATCCACCATTCACTATAGACTGACACTTCCTGTTCTGTAGAGATCACTTCCCTGCAGTCTCCTCAGCACAGGCAGGATTACACTGACAGGTAACACCTATATATAGATAACACAGAATGCACCAGTCACAATAAGAGATGTCACAGCTCCCTCTCCCCCTCCCTGCACACTGACTTCTTCCCAGGTCACAGAGCATTCCCACAACACTCTCCTATAGAAGTCAATGGATCTGCTCCTGTTCAGAGGCTCCTATGTGCATGAAGCTGCTGTAAAGCATTTCTCTAAACGTTATTAAAAGCAGCTCAGGCAAGATGGTTGTCCCCACAATTATATATAGACAACCAAATTTTTGAAATCTACGATCAGAAAATAAAAACGACTAAGAAGAAAAGAATATGTATCAGTGTCTGGTTGAAATTAGTAAAAAAAAAAAAAAATGCCTACATATTCCCTTTAAAGGGATGTTCCCACCATAGACTTTGATGCCATCAAAGTGTGGCAGGTTTGGGACCTGCACCTATCTTGGAGAACGCAAACCCCAAAAGTGTCGGCTCAGATTGGTTGCTCTCAATTTTTTTTTATATTGTGACAGCGCATATTATGCTACTTATCAATAAAATTATTTTCTTTATCAAGTATCATGTGTTATTCATTTGTCACTATACCCTGTTTCCCCGAAAATAAGACAGTATCTTATATTAATTTTTGCTCCTAAAGACGAACCAAGACTTATTTTTAGGGAATGTCTTATTTTTCCATGAACAAGAATTCACATTTATTGTTGAACAAAACATCAACATGTATTAATATACTGCAGTGATTTCATCACAAACATCAGCAGAAGCAGCCAAACCCTGAATTGCATAAAAAAAATGCGCTAGGTCTTATTTCGGGGAAGCACGGTAGTTGCTATAGTCTTCTGTCTCATAATTCAGACTGCTATATACCTATAAAAAAAATCAGCTTCAGGTTTTCCGTCGGATTTTTGCCTGTGCTGCATAGATGGCAATGAAAGACCCGTGCTGTATAGACCTATAGACATACAGCACAGGTTTTTATCCGCCATGCTAAAAATCCGGTGGATTATGCAATATGTTGAATACTTCACCGGATTTGCCACATTGAATGTACTGAGCCAACGGCAAATCCGCAAACCAACCGTAGCTTCTGCGCAAATCTGCACCAAAAACGCGGTCCTGCAAGTGTCACAATGCTGTCAGACTTCAGATGGTATTTTGTCAAATGCTGTGTAGACCTAGCCTAACTGGCCTCTATAAAAGCTTGATCGATGTGCAGTTGTAATACTAGCAGTCACCCCCCTAGTAGGTGTGTGAGTGGCTGTTTATCAGTATTTTTGCACTTGAGCTTGAGGAGGGAGATATCCCCTGTATGATGCTGGGGCTTTTGTGCACACTGGTATGAACTGGTTCTTATCCATTGTGCAGCTCTGTACTAAGCAATCACCCACCCACCTCCTCATGGATAGTAGGTGTGCGAGTAGTTTTTTTATCAGTATTTTTTTGCATTTTAGCAATCTCCCCTGTACGGGTGCTTGGGCTTTTTGGCATACTGGAGTGAGCTGGTTCTCATCCAATGTGCAGCTATGTACTAAGCAATTAGCCACCCGCCCACCCCTAATGGATAGTAGGTGTGAGAGTGGTTGTTTATCAGTATTATTGCATTTGAGCAATCTCCCCTGTGTGGTGCTGGGGTTTTTCTACATGCTTGTGTGAGCTGTCCTTATCCAATGTGCAGCTATGTACTAAGCAATTACCCACCACTTCCCTCATGGATAGCAGGTGTGTGAGTGGTTGTTTATCAGTATTTTGCAGTTGAGCAGTCTCCCCTGTATGGCGCTGGGGCTTTTCTTCATACTGGTGTGAACTGGTTCTTATCCAATGTGCATTTTTTTTTACTAAACAGTTGCCCCCTCTTGGATAGTAAGGGCCACATGTATGAAATTTGTCGTTTAAATGCCAAATTTCATGCGCATCAAAATAGCATAGACTGTGCCTAATTTATGAACCTGCTCTACATCGGGTCATAAAACAGGCGCATTCTAGCTCTAGGACAACACTTCTGGCTCAGGTAAACCACTTTGAAAATGCTCTACCTGTTCCAGCAGTAATACGCCTGGA
Source organism: Phyllomedusa bahiana (assembly GCA_025379985.1). Classification (NCBI taxonomy): domain Eukaryota; kingdom Metazoa; phylum Chordata; class Amphibia; order Anura; family Hylidae; genus Phyllomedusa; species Phyllomedusa bahiana. The sequence continues at coordinate 152,550 of JAODAL010003772.1, forward strand.
ATTGCCGTACTGAGGCTATAAAGCTATATCTTCGTACAGTTCTAGTGCGCCCGCCTCCCGCTATGTAATACGCCATAGAGTAGCGTGCGGAAGATTTAAACATGAACGGGGCTGTGCCTGATATCGGGCTAAAAATTCGCCAGACTTCTGTCGCAGCCCCGTTCATACATGTCGCCCAAAGTGTGTGAGGGGTTGTTCGTCAGTATCAGCCCCTCTGCAGCTTCTCCCATGTAGCACTGGGGTTCCATTTTTTCCTCCAGCCTTGGTGCAGTGAGTATGGTCGTGTGTCTGTGGTTTTTTTTTGCCTTTATTTACCAATGTTTATTACTCTTAATGCCAAGATGGTGAAGTGTCAGTTTTTGAGCGATGAAAGGACTCCTGAAAGCACAAAGTGTGACATCGATAAAATGGAATGACAAATGGTGCAGGCAGAGGAGTCCGCATTTACGACGTGGAACAAGCTTTTAAAGACGACTCGGTTCTGAGAAAAACACAAAAAGTGACAGTGCATTAACTTACAAGAATGATTGCACATCTGTATCACTAAGCAAAACTACAGATTTCCCCCGGCGTACGCGGAAAGAGGGTTTTTCAGTTTTATTCTGTGGGATTTTGCCGGCAGTTTGAGACCCTCGACTCCTTGGAAAGATCTTGGAAGGAGAATTGCTGATTTTTTTTTTTTCCTCCTAAAATAAAAAAAAAAAATAGAGCAAACTGTGATGGAGGAACAGGGCATGACATGAGCTGCGTTAAACTTGTGCCTCGCCTGCTCACCCCTGACCAGAGAAACAATTGCCGACTGTGCACCCTGCTTTGAAGGAACAGTTAGAAATCGATCCAGATTTGTTTTCCAAAGTCATTACCAGAAATAAGTAGGAGTATGTGCAGATGTGTACAGTAGATGTAGGGTCAACTCCACTAATGGCCCCAAGAGTAAACTTTACTGTTGGACCCTAGGAATTAACTCCTCTGGTTGGCAATAAGATCCAACCCTACTGGTTGGCCCCAGGAACCAACTATACTGGTGTGCCCCACGAATAAACTCCACTGGTGGCTCCAAGAATCAATTCCACTTGTGGGCCCTAAGAATCAACGCCACTGGTGGGTTCCAAGAATCAACTCCACTGGTGGACCCCAAGAATCAACTCCATTAGTGGGCCCCAAGAATCAACTCCACTGGTGGACCCAAGAATCAACTCCACTGGTGGCTCCAAGAATCAACTCCACTGGTGGGCACCAAGAATCAACTCCACTGGTGGGCCCCAGGAATCAACACCACTGCTGGCCCCAAGAATCAACTCCACTAGTGGGCCCCAAGAATCACCTGCACTGGTGGGCCCCAAGAATCAACTCCACTGGTGAGCCCCAAGAATCAACTCCTCTGGTGGGCTCCGAGAATCAACTCCTCTGATGGGCTCCAAGAATCAACTCCACTGCTGGCCCCAAGAATCAACTCCACTGCTGGCCCCAAGAATCAACTCCACTAGTGGGCCCCAATAATCAACTCCACTGGTGGGTCCCAGGAATCAACTCCACTGGTGGCCCTAAGAATCAGCTCTCCAGGTGGCCCCAAGGATCAGCTCCACTGGTGGGCCCCAAGAATCATCTCCACTGGTGGCCCTAAGAATCATCTCCACTGGTGGGGCTCCAAGCATCCAAGTCCAACACTGTTGGTGCTAGGGTTACAATCCACAAACAAACAGAAATACTGCTGAAAAGCATGACAAATTAAGTGAAATATGCTCATTTGTTATTACGATGTGAGATGAATTCTACTCCCAGAATTTGTTACCTAGAGCCAGTCAACATTTTTACTTGGAAATTTTTAAAATTTTGTTACAAACCGGTGACTGGTTCTTCCATCATGACAGCGCTCCGGACCACACAGCGCAGAGTATTTAGCAATTTTTTATGACACCCCTGTCTCACCCTCAATATTCATCCGATCTCGCTCTGTCCAAATGTTTTTTGTTTTTTTTTAGATTCTTTGAAGGAAAAAGTTTCACTGAGCTTGAAGAGGGAAAAAAGATAACGGCAGAAGCAATAAAAGGCATCAATAATGAAAATTTGAAAAAAAATTTAACATTTGGACAAAAATGTTGCTTCAATAGGAGAATTCTGTGAAGAGAAATGAAGTTTCAAAAAGTGCAACTAAAGATTTTTTTTTACAAATTGGAACAACTCTTTCTTTTGGCTTCCTCCCCTCCCCCCTTTTTAATGGTGCCATTGATCTGCCCCCCCCCCGCCCCCCCCCCCCCCCCCCCCCCCCCCCCCCCCCCCCCCCCCCCCCCCCTACCCCCCCCCCCCCCTTGTTACCCCTTCCCTTTCTACCATAGATCTAATACGAGGGAATGAAAAACTTTTTTTTAAGTGGAGTAAAATATAAAAAAAAAAACTTACTTGCACCTTTTACCGGTGGACTTTGTTTTTAATGGTCGTTAACTTTCAGTAGAAAAAAATAGGGACGTCGGTCTCTGTATTCTGCCAGCGTCACTTATGATCCGGTGATAACAATAATTTTAGGCGTTTTTATTATGTTTTAGTACTTTTAAGAAAAACAGAAAACATTCTCCACTTTTTAGCTTTGTGCTGGTGTCTTCCACCTACGGTCCTGGCCTGTCGATTGCCGGGGGAGAGGGAGGAGCCAATCTCGTTGGGCTCTGTCCTGATCTCGTGCGAAGCGAGACTCGTAGAATGTGGTATAAATGGCGAGCAAGGGTGGTGAGCCACAAGTACGTACGGGCCCCAGCGACACGATAGACCCGCGACCGTTCTCGTTGGCAAGGGGGGGAGACATATCGCCCAACTGCAGAACTTCAACTTTGTGGCCCCTATGTCGACCCATCGACTAGCGAACAGGGATATGATCTACATTGACTGATTTCCGTATGGCTCGTGCCATGGTTGTGCCACACCTAGCTAATGGTTTGTGCATTGGTTGTGCATCTACTTGCGAGGGAGGACTGTGAACGCACGCCTTCGAGTTTCCTTGTGGCCCCATTGGCCCTCTTTTAGGCCAGCCAATACGGCAGCCTGGCTCATGTGTTAACTCAAACGGGTTTGAGTGAAGACGTTCGCGAGTTCACCTGCCCGGAGCTTTATATGCCCATTACATATCGAATGCATTGGGTTCTTGAGCGTCAGATGGGAAGGGCGGGATTTTCGTCAGACCCTGTGGTTATTATAATCTCCGAGGAAACGGTAATGTGTGGGAAGATAGCATACGAAGAGAACCACTCTGGCAGGACCAAGGTGACTGGCCCTGTACCCGATTCGTTCTGCATGGGCACTATGGCCGCACCCCCCCCGCCCCCCAATAGCACTGGGAATTCCACGGGGCTGCAGGATTACCCTCTAATGCAACCCACGGGCTGTGCCGAATGGACGCTCCCATGTTCTTAATGGGGTGCTCTATTTTGAATAAAGCGGTGATAGATAGTTCGATGTTGACAAGGATTATTTTCTTTTGAGTTTAAGATTGAGGATTATTCGTGTAGAGGGGAGGCAAATAATATGGGGGGAAACTTTAGAAGGACATAATATCAAGGTATGAGAAGCGCGGTCCCAGACACACGCATCACGCTATACATCTAAATCACCGGATGGTATCGGAGATTGGCTGGGGTGTGTCCTTTCTTTTCACCTATTTCTTGACTGTCAAACAGCTTTGCGAGCTACGCCCTTGTTCTTTCATTCGGCCGGGCCCATGAGTTAGTATGGTCGTCGACGCTTTCGTCGAGACAGTCACACAAGAGCACCTGATTTATGATGGGGGCTTGGTCTCGTTCCATGATATGCTGAGGTTGTCTCTTTTGATTTTTGAAGTGAGATTTCATGATTTGGTTACACAATCGTCACCTACAAAATCGTCAGTGCATCCCCGCCCCCGTGACTAGGGAAGCTGTTGAGTGTCGTTTTATGGTGTGCTGGTGTGAATTCTCGGACTTGAGGTTGAGAGGGCAATTGATTTAGGCGGGATTTGTGTAGGTGTGGGGTCTCAATGGTCCTTATGATAGTCTGATCTTTCTTTATTGTTTCATTCTATGTGGTAGTGGGGACACCCGTCCCATACAATGAGCATTACAAATCTACACATCGGTGGTCGGAAGGAGCGACAGAAACGAGCGTAATTATGCCCCTGCGTGGGATGAAGAACTTGTTTGCGGTAAAGGGGGGATGGCCCCGGCAGACACCAAGGGTCGTTGTAGGGGCAGCAGGGTCTTTGTAGGGGCAGCAGGGTCATTGTAGGGTCTGCCATGGGGTTTCCTGTGGCCGGACCCTGCAGGGTAGTTGTAGGGGCAAGACAGGGTAGTTGTTGGGAACAGCAGGGGTTGGGGTGGCCGCCGGAGCTAATGGGGAAGGGGCTGGGGACTCTCGATGGGGATATTGGATGGCAGGCAGGATGGGGTTGTGTTGGGCATGCTGGGGGATGGGCGCCCCCCCTCGGGGGCTGACCCCCTCGCGGGATGGGCCCGCGTGAACGCCGGATTTATTGAACTGCGCAGGGCTCGCCGGGTGGAGCACTGACTCCTGGGGAGGGGGGGGGATGTAGCCCCGTGGGACCATGTGTGCACTGGAGGAAGCTATGGCGAGAAGCTATTGGATTTTGTGAGGAGATGAGATAGAGCCGAGTACTGGAGACATAGCAAGGTCCTCCGTGTAGGCTTCAGTGGTTTTCTGTGGGCCGAGGTTTAATGGCTGATGTGGCACAGCCAGATGTATGCGCGGGGGGCAACGGGTGCCCTGAGGTGCGGTGCCCTTGCCTGTCACCATTGGTAGCGGGTGGGTTCATCGGTGAGTATGGGTTGGATGAATCGTATGGGGGGATGATACCGCATAGTCACATCTAATACTACACCAATGACTAATATGGTTGGGGAGATCTAACATGAGCGGATAGGTTACCAGGCAGAGAATTTAAGGGTGAGTCTAGAGAAGGAGGGGCAGGGACTATGGGTCTCTTCGGATGGACTGAATTACCTATGTCGGAGATCTAAGGGTTATTACCGCTGGTGTTCCCTACGGGTTCGGATCGTATGAGGGGGGTGGTTATGGATGGAGATTACTTGAGGGGAGGTTTACAGGTGTATTAGCCGGCTAGGATGTATGCGGGGGAGGGTTTTGGATGGTGAGTACCATCCGAAGGCGCAGGTATCAGTAAAGAGATTAGAGATTGTGTTGTCATTGGGCACCCCCCACCTACACCCCCCCCCCCCGTGGAATGCGTTATGGTGTGGAGATCTTTGCATGAGGGACAGGTCCCAATCAGAGAGCTGATTAGGGTGTATGTATGGCGGGGGCCGCGAGGTTTTGGTATTGGTGATTACCATGTGGAGCACACCCGGTATCAGCCGAGATTAGGGTGGAGGATGGCCGGGGGCATGGTCTAACTGGATGGAGATCTACACCCAACTGATTGCAGCACCAAGCGTAGCCACAAGCGAGTTTAGAAGGAAGAGTATGTATGGACCCCCCCCGGGGACCAGGTTCCATCGCAATGGTGATTTTAATGGGTGGGCGTAGGTATCTGACGCAGATTGGGTTGCTGATGTAGCGGGCCAAAAACGAAGCGGCTGGTTATGGTATGCGTCGTTGTAAATGACGCGGTATCAAACCAGGCCTTTCAGGAGAGATAGGGCTGAGATGTATCGGGGGGCTGGTTATGGATGGCTGATTACAATTGAAGGGCGCACGGTTTCAAGCGCAGATTACGACGAGTTCGCAACGAATGTATATAGCCAGGAGGGCAGGTTATGGATGGAGTTTACATGAGAGGGGGAAGACGGGCTCATAAGGAGGTTAGGGACCTGAGATGTATGGCACCCCCTCCCTCGGGGGCACGACGTTACCTGCGATTTGGAGTTTACCAGTTGGGGAGGTTTCACCAGCGAGAGCCATTACGCGCAGAGATGTTATAGGCAAAGGGGACCTGGTTATGGGATAGAGATATATACCACTGAGGGGGAGGTATCACGGAGATTTAGGGGGGCACAGACGACGATGAGCTGTATCCGGGCGCCGCACTGACGAGGTTATTCCGTGATGGAGTATTATCTCCTCACGGTACCGGGAGGAAGACCGTGGTACACGCGCGAGCGTGTCCCACAAGGATAAAGACTTAGCGGCTGTTAAGACGTATAGAGTGCTAATGGCTGCGGACATCCACGGTTTCTAGCCCCCCTGTAGGGGACATATGACAGCCTGTCGCGCATGTAAGCTTGGCTGCACGCAATAGATAACCCTGTACTTTGATCGAAGAAGCGATGTGGCTAGACGTGTAATATTACCTCGAAGAGAGGCAAGTGAGCTTAATTGCAGATATGGTGTAGATACGACATTGTCATAGTAGGGGAGGCATGCCCTAGCTGATGGCGGTGCATGGTGAGTTAAGATTCGGTCCCATATGATCAGTTAAAACAGTGTCGGCGAGCGAGTATCGCCATAGAGCAATTTAGGGCAGAGGAGTGTACGATTGCAGGGGGTGGAACTAGTGTTCATGGGAATGTGAAGATAATTTCAGATCGTGGGTAGGTACTCAAGGGTGAGCTTTAGGCGGGAGAGTGAATGTATAGGGCTGGCACAGGTTCATTGGGTTATCGAGAGTAAATGATACGCTCAGCGCCTGCTAAGGACCTGTTTAATTGCACATAGGAGGCGCAAGTAGGCTTCTGGCAGATCTATATCATGGTAAGAAGGATATGAGGGAGCAGGCGGTTGACTGGAGGTATGACTGTTGTACATAGGTAGCGCACAGTAGTCGCTGCAGATATTGTAAAGTAGTAGGAGAGTCAGTGCTGCAGAATTTGTACATGGGGAGTGGCCAGGGGTGCATGCCAAGGGATTTATGACATTAGAGTGGCAGTGATGCACGATTGTTGATACGTTCAGTCAGTCTGACCAAGTTTTGCTTGTTGCCAAGATTGACTACGAGTTTAGAGAGCAGTGAGTTGGCGTTGCAATTTCAGGGTACACTAAGTGATGCGTCATGTGCATGGCAGGATGAAGATTGTAGTAGTGAAGAGAGTGCTATCGCCAGGCGAGGGGGCTTGGGCATATGAATTTGCGAGTACATAGAGCGCAGTTGGATGCCGATCTTTGCAGATTGTAACATACAGTAGAGGCGGCGAGTTGACGTGCGTAATCGTGGTTTAGAACAATACGTATAGGGGCGCAGTTAGAGCACGTTGACTGTGATTGTACATTATGCATGGGGGCGGCTCAGAGTGCTGCTCGCAGATTTTGTAACGATGGGAGTGTCGCAGGGATACTTGCAAGGGTTGTACATAGACGTGACGAATGGTGCCTGCCAGATGAGTATAGCTTAGAATGCGGTACATGTGCTCGCAGATTGTAACATAGAGCGCAGTGTTTTCATGACTTGCAGTTTGTACATAGACGCGCAGTGCACTGTGTTTCTGTTTCACTACGAGTGACAGTGCTGCAGATTTGTACATAGACGCGCACAGACGCTGCAGATTGTAGGTAGTACATAGCGAGCGCCAGTTTGCTGCAGAGTTTGTCTAGTGAGCGCAGTGCTGCAGATCTGTACCATAGAGCGCAGCGATGCCTGCATCTTGCCATTCACATAGAGCGCAGGGCTGCAGATCTGTACCATAGCTGCAGTGCAGGGCTGCCAGATTTCATAATCAGAAGCGTACTGTCGCCTGCAGTCCTGGTACATTCCAGATGCGCACGAGCATTGCTGCAGAATTGTAACATTAGAGCGCCAGTGCTGCAGATTGTACATAGAGTACGACAGTGCTGCAGATTGTACATAGGTAGCGCAGGGCTGCAGATCTGGTTACTATAGAAGCATTATCAGCAGGCCTGCAGGACAATGTACCGATATAGAGCGTGACAGTTGCGCGGGTCATGGGAGGATGGTCCAGATCTCGTCTTACATACGGGAGCGCAGTGCCTGGAAGATGGTGATTATACACATGGAGATGAGTCCGCAGGGGCTTTCTCAGTATCGCTGATTGATTGATTACTAGTAGTGCACCCAGGTGGGGCCGTTCAGGACGATATTGTACATAGAGATTCTGCCGCTGCAGAATCTGTAATAGAGCGCAATGACCTGCAGGATATGCGTACAGATAGGAGTCAGACAGTGTGCATGATTTGTAAATAGCAGAGCAGAGTAACTGCGGCAGAGATCTGGTTGAATTACCTAATAGAGAGAGCAGTGCGAGCCTGCAGATTGACATAGTACGCAGCGCAGGTGGGTATGCATTGCAGAATATATTGGTGATCATACGGGAGCGGCAAGTGCTTGGCAGATTTACCTTGGACTTAGAGCTGTTATGCAGGAGCCTGCAACATGGGTTAGGTATGACAAATACGACGAGCTTGCGGCTGCAGAATCTTCGCGCTAATGACAGTGTGAGAGAGGTGCTAGTTGCTCAGCCCAGAGTTGTACATAGAGCCAGTGCATGCGAGAGTTTTTGCTTAGCATGAGGACAGAGGAGCGTTGTGTCGCAGATTGTTGGACGGAGGTAGAGGTGCACGTTCTGCGAAGATGGTTTATCGGGATTACGCGATAATTTAACGAAAGTGCAAACAGTGCGTAGGAAGGTGATCTTATCAATGAGATTTAGCGCAGATTGTAGTGTTCACATGCGCAAGGAAGTTGTTAAGGTGATGCTATAGGGATGGTAGATGTACCATTGCAAGAATTGTACATAGAGGGGAGGGACAGTTGGCGTATTGCAGGAGGGAGATTTAGGGGCAGTAAGCAATATGTATGGGAGCCGCAGTGGGGGGTGCAGGACCAGAGGTATATTGGCTTGTACATATAGAGGGAAGCCAGGGAGTTTTACAGTGTCCTGCAGAGGGTGGTCTGTATAACCCAAGTAGAGAGGAGCCTTAGCTGACGTGGAGAGATACTTGTGAGACATAGTTAAGAGCGGATCAGTGCGTAGTGGGCTGCAGGGAGACGAGTCTAGGGTTGGAGATGTTATCTCTGTAAATAGTATGAGCAGTGCTGCTGGAGGATGGTTCGTACATAGGAGGGTATACTAGGCAGTGATTGGATCATTAGCGAGGGTTTGTCAAATGATGAGCGCGCATAGATGATTCTGGACGAGGTGTGTACATAGAGCGCCAGGGGTATGCTCTGGTGATTGCAGAAGTGGTGATGACATGAGGAGATTAATCCGCGACAAGCGATATTGAGATTATACATAGAGAGTGCGCAGGTGCTGGGCAAGATGAGTCCATTAAAGATGCCTGGCATGAGTTTAGCTGGCAGGACTTCAATGAACGAGTAGGATATGGGGGAGAGTCGGTTATGGGCGCAGTGTCTGTGGACAGGATTATAAAGTTGTGGGAATTGTACATAGAGGTATCTGGTGTAGTAGGTCTGGAGATCGCGTATGTGGTGAGTGCTGCAGATTGTACAATAGGCGGCGGGACAGGTTACGGTTGGAAGTATTAAAGCGCTGATGGCTGCAGAATTGCTACATAGGCGAGGACGAGTGCTGACAAGAGGTATGTCAGTACATTAGAGAGATCGTACGCGGTCAGCTAGTCGGTATGTATCTGGGCTGGCGGGAGGAGATTAGAGGTTTATTGTATACCGATAGGATAGGAGGATTGACCATGGAGAGAGATCGGTATCCAGGTGATTTAGGCGAGCAGTAGTATTGTACTAGACGAGCAGCTGCTGGTTAATGGGTAGATGGGTGGAATTTATCGCAGTAAGAGCTCGCGAAGTGCTTGGCAGATTGTTGATCCATAGATGAAAGGGCGGACAGGTTGCAGCCTAGATTTAGGTACATAGGAAGAGTTTACGCACCAGCGCTTGCAGATATATACATAGAGAGCAGCGCTGCAGGATTGGAGCAATAGTAGAGTGTGCGCAGTTTGCGAGCCCTGATTGATGGGTGGTAGGAGGGTTCACACCTAGGGAGCGCAGACCAGAAGCTGAGCAGACATGGAATGTTATTACATTGAAGCAGTAGGAAGGGAGCTTATGCTTGTCCTGCACAGAATGTTGGAGTATTAGACGACGACAAGTAAGGTGTAGACGTCAGGTGGTGGGACGGAGTCCTATGGAATTTGGTGAACTGTTAGAGACGCGCTTGTCACGCTGCAGAGTAGGGTGGTGAGCGTAGCTACGCAGTAGTTGGTGTTGCAGTGATTGAGCATTTGAGCGGCAAGATAGATGTATAGGCGCAGGGCGGGGGACCCAGTTTAATGGTTGGAGTTTACATGAGGGTGAGGTATCAGGAGACTTTACACCCGGTTTGAGGATGTTCTGGGGGGCGAGGTTTTGGCAATGGAGTGTTAATCGGAGGCGGTCTACCCGGTTTAATGCGAGTTTACCGGGCACGTGACTGTATGGGGCGGCAGGTTATGATTGGGATCTCTCATCGAGGGGGCGTAGACGCGGCATACTGAGAGATTAGTCCGGTAGTGAACTGACCCCCCTTTGGAGAAAGGGGGCAGGTTATGGATGGAGAATTCACATCTCGAGGGGGGCTGACTCATGACGAGGAGATTTGCGACAGACGATGTTTGGGGGGGAAGGTCTTCCGAATCGGAGATTACATCGACGGGAGTGTTATCTGCGAGAACTCTTAGCAGAGGCGTCAGACGATGTTGGGGGGGCCTGGTTTATGGACATGGATTGAGATTACATGACGGGAGGCTATCAGGAGATTCAGAGTATAGTGATGATTTTGGCCGAAGGACTGGTTATGGTTGGACGATCTATATGTAGGGGGGTATAGCCGAGATTAGAGCGTCAGAGAGGTATTGGCAAGAGGAAGGTTTTACTGGATTAGGTTGAATTCTTCTGTAGACGGAACCAGGCACCAGGGGGTATCAGCAATTCACAACACACCGTAGTGATAATCTAATTAGAGAGGTAGACGATGCTATGGGGGGAGGAAACTGGAAGTTTATGGGGTCGCCATTAGATGGAGATCAGATGAGGCGGGGTATCTGGAGATTATGCGGCTAGACAATGTATGGCGGGGGAAGCTTCACACCGCCGGGATAGAGATTACATGAGGGGGGTATCAGGTGATTACGGCGCAGAGATGTATGGGGGGGAGGATATTGGATGGAAATTAAAATGAGCCCCCCCCCCCCCCCCCAACGGATGTATTCAGCGAGATTAGGGGTAGAATGTATCATGTGCAGGTTATGAGATGGAGATTAACTCATGTGGTGGAGGTTATCAGGAGATTAAGCGGCCAGAGATGTATGGGGGGGGACACGGTTATGGATGGAGATTACATGTGGGGAGGTAATCAGGAGTTTGGGCAGAGATGTTATGGTGGGGGACAGGTTATGGATGGAGATTACATTGAGGGGAGGTATCCAGGAGATTTAGGGTAGTGATGTATGGGGGGAGGTTATGGAAGGAGATTAGATGGGGGGGGGGGGGGGGGGGGGAGGGGGGTATCAGGAGATTAGGGTAGTGATGTCATGGGGGAGGTTATGGATGGAGATTACAATGAGAGAGGGTATCCAGGAGTTTAGGGTAGAGATGTATCGTGGGACAGGTTTAGTGGAATGGAGATTACATGAGGGGAGCGTATCAGAGCATTCTAGGGGCAGAGATGTATGGGGGGACAGGTTATGGTTGAGATTTACATGTAGAGAAGGTATCGGGAGATTAGGGCAGAGTGTTAGTTCGTGGGGCAGTTATGGATGGAGATTAGATGAGGGAGTATCAGGAGATTAGGGAGAGATGTCATGCGGGGGAGGTTATGGTGTCTAGATTTCATGAGGGAATGTATCAGGTGATTAGGGTCAGGATTGTATTGGGGGACAGGTTATGGTGGAGATTACATAGGAGGTATCAGGAAGATTTATGGGCACGAGATCTGTACTGTGGGGGAGGTTATGGATGGAGAGTATATGAGGGATGGTATCAGGAGATTAGGGTAGAGATGTATGGGGGGGTAGGTTATGGATGGGGATTACCATTGAGCGGGGGGTATCAGGAGATTAGGGGCAGAGAATGTATAGGGGGGCCGGTTATGGATGGAGATTAATGAGATGAGGTATCGGGAGATTTAGGGTAGGTGATTTGTATGGGGGGGAGGTTATGGAGGTGGAAGATTACATGAGAGAGGTACGGGTTATTAGGGTAGAGATGTATCGTGGGGCAGGTTATGGATGGAGATTAGATGGGGGGGGTACAGGAGATATGGGGAGAGATGTATGGGGGGGCAGGTTTATGGATGGATATTACTATAGGGGAGGTATCAGGAGATTAGGGCAGAGATTTGGGTGGGGCAGGTTATGGATGGAGATTACATGGGGGAGGGTATCAGGAGAATTAGGGGCATCGGGCAGCATTGTATGGGGGTGAGGGTATGGATGGAGATTAGATGAGGGAGGTATCAGGAGATTAGGGTAGAGGTGTATGGGGGGACAGGTTACGGATGAAGATTACATGTGGGAGGTTTCAGGAGATTAGGGTAGAGATATATGGGGGGGAATGGTTATGGATGGAGATCTTAACATGAGGGAGGGTAATCAGGGAGATTAGGTAGAATGTATGGGGGGGCAGGTTATGATGGAGATTACATGAGGGTGGTATAAGGAGATTAGGGCAGAGATGTATGCGGGGGAGGTTATGGATGGAGATTACATGAGGGAAGATATCAGGAGATAGGGGTAGAGATATATGGTGGGGACAGGTTATGGATGGCGATTACATGTGGGAGGTATCAAGGAGATTAGGTAGAGATATCATGGGGGGGAATTTATGGATGGGATTACATGAGGATGTATCAGGCAGTTAGGGCAGAGATGTATGGGGAGTAATGGATGGAGATTACATGAGGAGGTATAAGGAGATTAGGGCAGAGATGTATGGGGGGCAGGTTATGGATAGGAGATTAAAACATGAGGGGGGGTATCAGGAGATTAGCGGCAGAGATTTTGGGGAGCAGGTTATGGATGGAGATTACATGATGGGAGGTATCAGGAGTTTAGGGCAGAGTTATGGCGGAGATAGCAGGTTATGCGATGGACGATTACATTGAGGGGGGGTATTAGGAGAATTAGGGCAGAGATTATGGTGGGAGCAGGTTATGGGATGGAGATTACATGAGGGGGGGTATCAGGAGATTCGGGGCGAGATGTATGGGGGGGAGTTATGGATGGAGATTACAAGCAGCCCTTTCACACATCTTGCATAGTGGCTCTTTGCAGTCCATCTCTGCTGGACAACACACCGGAAGAGATTTTCAGGGGCACACATCATTGTAGTGAATCCCACTGGGCTCCGGCTTTCAATTTTCACGAAGGATTCATCATAAAAAGGGAGAAGTCGGGATCAACATAAAAAAAAATTAATTATTTCAAGAGAAAACGAATGCAAGTTCATAAAGATCCAAACCTGCTGCTGCTCATCTCCAGGACGTGAGCTTGGCCCGGCGGCTGGAGGCAGCAGGGGGCGCTGGTGGTTCCACATCACTGGTGTCCTGCAGACCACAAGCGCTCAGTTCCTGCTGGAGGTAGCACGCTTGTTTTTCATCTTTTCTCCTCTCCTATCAGGAGTATTTACCAGCATAACGACTGCTCATTAAAATGGCTCCCTCCAGGGCTCCAGCATCGCCAGAGTATTCTCACCATTTACTAGAAAATCATGCCCATCTGTACAAGTCCTCTAATCACCTACAGCAGGTAGGTGACATTACTGTGGACGACCACATACAAACATGATCTGCTGGAGGGGCAGTGTATGCTCTATTTAGTACTATAAAAATATTCTTGCATGCGTTCCTTACAGGAAGCTATACCCATGATTAGTTTTTAACGTTGGTATAGGAAAATAAAGACTTGTACCTAATTTACATTGCTGTTTCTTGATTTTGCTTTGTTTCAGAGTTAGAGCAGTTCTAATCTCCTGCTTTGTGTACACCCCAAAAAATAAAGCATTTTTTTTTTTTGTCCCACCTATCTTTCGCTCTAGAGTTGATCGGATGGTGACATCACTCCATGCTGTGTTCTTATCAGCAGCAAAGGAGCTTGTTTATATTTGATTATGACTCATTTAACCCTTTAGAGTTCTATATAATTGTGCCCCTGATGTTAATACCTCTCAACGTCGATATCCCTCTAAACAGGCTCAGCTAGGAATAGCGAAACCTGAGTTGGCTAGTAAACGCATGTAGAACCCACCCACAGCCAAAACAGGAAAGTCGGTAGCATGAAGCTGTAGAGCCCGCCCACAGCCAGTACAGGAAGTGGTAGCATGAAGCTGTAGAACTGATAACTGCTGCAGCAGGAAGTGGGAGACTGACGCGTAGAGCCGCACAGCCCTGAAAAAGGAAGTCGGAGCCTGAAGCTGTAGAAAACACTCACAGTCTAAACAGAACGGAGCCTGAAGCTGTAGGAACTGCCAACAGCATGGCAGGAAGTGGGAGGGCTGACTAGCAGCATAACACCCACGCCTGAACAGAAGTATGAGATGAAGATGGCTGTGCATGAGAAGGATCGGTGAAGAACCTGATTGATTAAAAACCATTTAAAATATATAGTTCAAACACACTTATCTTTTGAGACTGGAAAAACAAATTAAATACTAAAAGATTTTAAAAATGTACACATTATTGCTCATCGCAGTGTATGTATAAAGTCAGATCTATTTAATAGCCACAATATAAATGAATCCTGTACGGTTAATACAATAGAAAAAAATTTTAAATACAAAAAAGCAGTTTTTTTTTTGCTTATTTGACCATCCTCAAAAAATGAATAAAAAGTGATCAACAAAAGTTGCATTTGTCCCTGAATGGAACCAATAAAAGTTACAATTCAGTCCATAAAAAACCTTTGTCCCACTCGGTCCATCGAGGGGGAAAAACAACAAAGCTATTGGTCGCAGGTTACGGCGCAAATTTAAAAAATTTGAAGCGGTTTAATTTTTTTTTTAAAGTAAAACTCTAAATTTATGTCGATATCGCGTTATCGCACC